>JARHVA010000641.1:3732500-3950000 GCA_037957365.1 Torreya grandis | reverse complement strand
AAATTTTCAAATAAATGTATTTCAAACCCTAGTTGCATACACTAGGTCCTAGTAATTTTTTGATTTTTTTTACTTGCACATATAAATAAAAAATTTGATTCAAATTTTCAAATTCAATAGTAATTTCAAAAATAATTTATTTCAAACTCTAGTTGCATACACTAGGTCCCAATAATTTTTTAGCATTAATCTAATAAATTTTTAATTTTTTTTATTACACATATAAATCATATATTGATTCAAATTTTTAAATTCAATAGTAATTTCAAAAACAATTTATTTCAAACCCTAGTTGCATCAACTAGCTCCAAGTAATTTTCCAATCATTTTCTAAATTTTTAGTTGCATATTAAAATTAGAAAATCATTTCAAATTTCAAAAATTTATAGTAATTTTTAAAATATTTTATTTCAAATCCTAGTTACATCAATTAGGTACAAGTAATTTTCTTATAATTTTTTAATCATTTTCTAAATTTTTGGTTGCACATATAAATCAGAAAATCATTTCAAATTTTAAAAATTCATAGTGTTTTTCAAAAATATTTTTAAAAAATCCCTAGTTGCATGTACTAGCTCCTATTTTGCTTCTTGAGGTATCACCTTACATATTTTCCAGCTTAGTATCCTTTTTGCACAAATTCTAATTCACTATTTTTGGGACCTTGCATTTATTATATTAAGTACTTTCCCTATCTAGCACATTCCCTATTAACACTTATTGAAAAACATTTAAACATGTTTCAAGTTGTTTTCCTACTTTAACAATGGCCCAATATACTAGTTTTGATGAAACTGATAAAAGAGAACTTCAAGAACTCTTAGCCAAACATCTGGATATGAACAATGACATGATTATAGTTCTACAAGAGGAAAAACAAAAGGTGAATAATGGTCAATCTTATCAAACCAAAAATATACCAATTTCAAATGACACTATAGGGGAAACTATGTCTTATTAACCCCTTATAACAATCCAACCTACCTCTATGCCACTAGTTACAAATATTACATCGCTATCTCCTAATGTGGTAGCCCTTGTGCAAGAGATAATATCTTTTTAATCCAAGGTGATACATCTTGAGAAAGGTGCCACTAGACCTACATAGTATTTTGATATTTTTCTATTTTTCATACACCATTGACACATCTCATTGCTTTTACACCCTTGCCATAAGGTTTTTTTCAACCTAAGCTTACTCTTTATGATGGCAAGGGTGATCTAGAGACACATTTGAGAGATTTTCATGTAGCATGCTTGGATTATGTACTAAATGAATATATACATACAAAGATATTTCTATAGATTCTAAAGGATTATGATTTACAATGGTTCTATAGTCTATTAAATCAGTCGATCAATGCATACAATCCTTTAGCTGACATGTTCCTAGCACACATCAGTATTAACATTAGTGATAAAGATTCACATTCTCAAATTGATCAACATAAACAATGACTAAATGAGCATCTCATAGATGATTTTCTTTAGTATAAGACCATCTTGGCTAAATGACTAACCCCATGGTAGATCAAGAGTTACAGGACCTTTTCAAACAAAGTCTTCTACCAACACTTCATGAATCAATCATGTTTAAAAGATTATCTTCCTTCACTGAATTGTGTCACACACTAAAAGAAAGAGAAGTCAAACTAATTTCAATGGGAAAACTAAAGTACACTAATACATAAGAGACAAATAATAAGAGTAACAATAAAGTCAAATTTAAGGTCAAGTTTAATGATACTAAAGGGAAGAATCAACCTATAATTAATGCAATATTAGAGCCTCCTCAGTGAGTAGTTTTTAGCACCCCATCGATGTACTTTTTCACATCTTCCATTTCCTCCATCTAGGGTTTTATTATAGCTTTTGGATTTTAATATCATCTCTCCCTCCTATTATATAAGATGATCCAATAAAGCCTCTTACAAAAGGATATGATCAATAGGCATTTTGTGACTACCACAAGGCACCAAGACATACGATAAACATATGTATTAGTTTAAAACATAAGATACAAAACTTAATAGATTTAAACACTATTGATCTTGGCACTTTAGTTGAGCCTCCACCAGCAAAGCAAACATAAGATAAAGCATTTAAAATCTTCTTAGATCCATTTTGACAACATTAAAAATAGGATACAGGGGACACATCAAGGGTTCATCATGTATATCATACACATCCACCACCAGATATATATAGGGCACCTTCAATTGAGTTACATCCTTTATGAAATATGATCAGTGTATACAATTTTAGAGTTATAGCTAGACCTTCTATCTTCTTCTCAAAATAGGAGATCATTGAGGATTATTTAGATTATCATGCACTCTTTATCATAGCTCACATTCATAATTAGCCTATTCACAGTGTGCTTATTAATAATGGTTATAGTCATAACATGTGCACCTTAACACTACTATAGCATTTTGGTTATTTAGAGTAGGATATAACTCTAATAGACATAGTTATTAGTGGTTTTAATGGGAATATATAGAGTTCATTGGGTGAGATAATACTTCCACTATAGGTTGGTCCTATACATATGGCCACACTATTCACTATAGTTCCCAGTGTAGGAGTTTTTGATATGTTACTTGGTTAACCATGCATTCAAAAACTTTGAGCAATACCTTTTATAATTCATAGATGCACGAAATTAATTCATGATAATTAGGTTGTTATAGTTGATAGAGTTCCATATGAGCTACCGCTCCCCACTTTAGAGCCATCTACCAATTTATAGTCACCATTTTTAGTTTTAACATCAATTTTAGTTTAACCACCAGTTTTAGTTTTGCCACTAGTTTCAATTTTGCCACCAATTTTAGCTTCTCCTCTAGTTTTAGTTCCTCTTCCACTTTAGATTCAGACACAGCTGAGGCATCCATTGTTAGTATAGAGGGTTCATACACCTCCATATCTTCAAGATTCTATATAGCTTCCATCCACAGTATTCACACCTAGAGAAATCTCATTGAGATCTCATGTATCTACACATAAATCACATGTTCATAGAGCTTTTCCTACTTCCAAATAGATCCCAAAGATGCTTAAAATTACATCCACTTCTTAGAGTTATAGAGGGTCCCCACAATCAATTTTTATTTTAGAGATTTTAGAACATTTATAGAATATACATCTTTTAGAGCCATAATCTCATGATTTATATCATGCTTCATGATCACACATAATTCCACTCCTTGATACAGGATACCATGATAGGGAGTCTCGCATGAGACTCATCGGTTAGTATCAATAATAACTATGCATAGTTTATTTTTCTTGATTGTAAATATTTTAAAATATTGCAAAAATACAAAAACAATATAAAATTTCAAAATCCAAAAACATTCAAAAATGTCAAAATAAAAAAAACATTTTGATTGTATGCATCATCCATGATTTACAATGATATTACTATGCTAGGACTTACATTTGTTGTTTCATGCTATTTTATGTTGATCTATCTACATTACCATGCTTCACTTGATCTTCTTTGAGTGTGTGCAGTGATATCCATCTCTTTGATTGCTTCACTCTACCCATTGAGGGGGTAGCCTACATCTACATTCAAGACACTTCAATATACATACCCACTTGGGGAATATTTTACATGACTACACCATCCAAGTTATGTCATTCCTAAATTACGCACTCTAAGTTATCATGCTAATGTATATTCCTTACTTGATTACATAGATTACTTTATTGATATTTCACTAGTATATAGCACTTATGTATCTCTTAGCATATACCTAGTCTTGTACTAAACATGTCTTTCATACTTTCACTCTTGCTTTGATTAGTTAGATGTGATTATTTTTTTCTAGTTATTCTATGCTTTCTCTTCTTTCTTAGTGTATCTTGTTGGATTGCATTTCTAGTTCCTATTTTTATCATGTATGTGCCTTAAGACATTTTCCAATGTCCTTCTCTTCTATTCATGTGTGTTCCTTTAGAAAATTTACAATGTCCTTTTCCTGTAGTCCTCTATGTGATTATTTCTTCCACACCAACCTTGTTTGTTTCAATTGTATGTGTATGTGGCGTTTAAACATGCCTTGTATGCTTTCTAGTTTGAGTGACATGTGTCCATGTCCATTTTTTGTATGGCCCCTTGGCCATCCTTGTATGCATCTTAATTCTTACTTTTTGTTCTTTTTTTTCTCTTGATTTCTTATAATGCCATGATCCATATCATGCATTTTTCCTATTTTATTGGATGCCATGATGGACATCATGTTCCATCCCTCCAGCTAAAAACTAACAAACTAAAAATTAAAACTTTTAGTTATATTTTAGTATATTACACATGATACTACATTTTTATATCTATCTATCCATACCCTTATTGATATAACAATCTCTCAAATCAAACCATGATATATCTTGAGATATGTTGTTGATTATCATTGTTATATCGTGTCTATTTCTAGCTTAACACACTTGCAAGGCTTCTTCTTCTGAGGGTAGTCACTACAAGGTTCCTATTCCTACCCTTAGAAGAGGGAGAAATAAACAAGGGTTTTACTATATAGATCAGAGCTCCTATTGGTAAAAAAATCTAGTTTCAGAACAACTAGAATAATAACTAGTCATCAAACCACTCAAAATAGACTAGGCAGACAATCAACATTCTAAAATAGTGAAAATTTTTAGCTTAGGAAAATAGAACTAAGTTTGGACTATAGCCTCAGACACTAGGGTGTCCATTTTTGGTGCTCTTGTCTATATATTAGAAAAACTAGGTTTTTTAAAAGTAGGTAGAAAGGTAGGTTCAGCTATAGTTTTGCATAATCAAACCAATTTATATCAATACTTTTTAGTATAATTTTATTAAATAATATAGACATAGAGGTAATCATTTATGGCATGATTTGTCCTCAATTGTAGTTTTATATACAATAGTTAGTAAAACTTCTAGATCAAAATCCATGTTTTAGACACCAAAGATTGGGGGCAGATTACATAACACTTTTTGCTTTTTTTATTTCAATTTTTAGCATTACCTAGGCATTCTTAGTAGTTGTGTGACTTATTCCATCTGTAGGTGGTTGGAATCATTTTGAAGTGTATTTCATATAATCCTAACCTCCACATTCTTGAGTACCTAAGTTCTTGCTTGTCTTTCACATAAGCCAAATTTTAAGTTTTGGAGTGGCTTTCATACAAGCCTAATCTCCATCTTTTCCATGTTGGCCAACATTGGCCTAGTTTCTAGTACACATTCAGCTATCCATGCCATATTATTATATTTCTAGAGCATTCATGGGATTTACAAGACATCTCATATGACATACACACTCATATATACCAGTATCAATTCTTAGCTTCACTTCATGAGGTAACGATGGATCTAAAGGGCTAGCCTTTGTATTTTTGAGCCACATATTTAGAGGGATTAGACACATAGTCCAAATATCTATCAACACATGCATGATCATATAGCTTCACTTACTAGGTGATGATGGAACCAAAGGGCTAACCTTTGCATTCTTGATCCACTTTTTAGGGAATTAAGCACTCAATTTCATTCATGATATTAATTTTAGTACAACATCATCCATCACATCCATCATTACTCAACCTTACTCAGTATCACAATAGGTTTTTTTATTGGTTCACGTATATGATGAGGTGTATTCATTCCTTTCTCTCTCTTAGCTAGCTTTGTACATTCTTATTTTATATCACATATAATAAAAATTGATCTACTTTGTTTCATTTCATAGATTCACACTTGAATAATGTGTTCTTTATGAACCATCCAACATTACTCAAAATCACACAAGCTTCATGGGATTCACCTTTTTAGGTAAGTTCAAGTATGCTTTATATTTTCCTTTATCCTAGTATTTCACTTTGTTGCATCACTAGAATAAAGGGGGGGGGGGGGGAATGTAGTCATATAAAATACAAAAATTGGTAACTTGAGCATGGATAAAGACACCTAACCCTTAGGTCCCTCTTTCTTTCTCTCTATACCATCTCAATATTATTTTCACTAATTCCCAATCATCTGTGGCCTTCCAAACTTGACCCCAGCTAAGATAAGACCCTCTCTTTTTGACCAATCCATCCCCCCAGGTCTCATCTACCTAGGACAATAGCATCAAATTTAGATAATAACACTATAACCTAGGGTTTCCCATTTTTAGTGCTCCTATCCAATCACATTTTGATCCCAGGTTACCATTTTTACTAGATTTCTCTTGTCCATTATGTCAGTCTAGTTTGGTTTCATCTAACCCATGACCAATAGATCCCTATAAAATCCCATTCAAAGATCATTTGGAAAGGGTTAGAAAATATCATTTAAGTAATCAAGAATAAAATCAAGACCACTCAAAAAATCTTCCATATTCTCTACATATAGCTAACCTATACACTTTAAAGCTGAATAAAGTCTTTAGACTAGTCCCTAGCCATCTCAAGCATACCTAGTTTTAGCATTTCTTGAATTTCATTCACTATTTCACCAATAACTCTTAAAGGGAGAGCTACATATGGCTTGATCCCTCCTCAAATTATTGGTATGTAGGTAGTGTTACCACACATGAGGTGTGAAGCATGTCCACTACATCTTGTGCACACTAACCCTTTTTCCCTATTTACCTAAGTTCATTCAATTACATAAAAAAGATAAGTACATGAAGAATCATCTCTATAGGGATATATTTTTATAGTGAGGACCTAAATATTGGTACACAAACTCACACTGAGTAGGCAAACAAAAATCAAAAAGCTTAGACGCTGAGGAAAATAATGCCAAGGAAGGAATATAGTGCCAGAGCCTAGGGTATCTAGTTTTGTGCTCCTATCCAATCAAGAAACAATGTTTAAGAACTTATTTTTGATAGTGTCCCAATCTTGTATGTAAATTTCTAGACCCTGTCTCAATAAGAACAATCTAGAATAAGCTAAGTTACATTTCTCCTTACTCTCTTACTATTTTTAAAAAGGTTAAATCACAATATAATTTCACAAATCAGTAGCTATAATTAGTAATATTATTTACAAATTTATCCTACTCAGATCTTATTTATTTAATAAGAATAAAACTCCATTATTTCCAAAAATAAAAAATAATGAACTAGTGTGATCACATGTAGGTCTAAGATGCATGATAAAGATCATGGTAACATCTAGATAGTAATAGTACAAGCTAAAAAAACATGCACATAATAAAAATCAAAAGCAAGTTAAAATTAAATGGTCTAAGGAAACCAAAAATAAGAGGGCATGTTAAAATTCCTCACAATTGAAGGCACATGACTTAGTCAAATGTCCATAAAACTGAGAAAGACATATTCAAATTTCCATACAAAAAATAATGACATATTTAAATTTGAATGAAATTATACATATATACAAGAGACACAAGAAAAGTATCATATTAAAATTCTTGAACAAGGAATACAATAGCAAGGTAAGACACTCAAGCAAGTACATAAAGTAAAGCATACGAAACCAACATAAACATGTCATAGCAACCCATGGATCCAATGTGTTATGAAACATATGTAAATTGTATAGTGTATCAGGTACTTTTTGTAAGATATAACCATGGATAAAGGCATGTGTAAGTACATACATAATATTAAACATGATAATGTAGATTTATCATAAAATTATAGAGCCTATGTGTATGAATATCAAAGAAGTGGATGCCCCAATATCTACATGACATGAGTAGAAGGAAGGCCCAATATTAAAAATAGGAATAGATCATGTATTTGTGTATTCCTTTATCATATTCAAGTATAAGTGTGACACATGTGTATTTAGGAGTAACTAAGTATGATGTACATCAACATGAAACTACGACATGGATGCCAATGAGCCAATATAACATGTAAGTGCTAAAAGTGTTTTTGGTTTTTTTTATGTTTTTGATTTTTTATTTCTTACATAATATATTTATTCAAGTGCATAATATTCATTGGTATTTTTAAATTGTTTACTTCAAGTGTAGCAAAGAGGTATAAACCTTTTCCCAACTTTTCTATAATTGTAAATGGACCCCACCAATTTACTTTAAACTTTTTTTTTCTTTTTTTTTTTGTCTTTTTTTGCATTGGTATTATTTTAATTTTATTTAGTACTAAGTCACCCATATTAAAGTCATGTGACTAAACCTTTTTTTTAAATTATCATTTTACACAATCCTAATAAACATGTAAGTTCTCAACATCTTGTGTGCATTTTACACTCAACTACTCTAACAGATGCAATCATTTGCATGGTATTCAGTATCTTTGATGATGTAATTTAGAGAGACATGAAAATAAGTTATCTCATGTTTAATATATAATATTACCTATGTGCCATAGTTAAAAGAGTAAGTTCATGATTATGTGTGTATATACTAGTTTGGCATGCCCATAGAGCATATACCATCTATTGGTGCCAATAAGTGTTGTATCGTTCAACTATTTTGCTAATTATTTTGATAATTGTTTAATTGGTTACCTCTACCTCGCCATTTCCATATGGTTAATAATGTGTATAAAAGGTATGATTAATCTTTTATTTACTAAAAAATCATCTTATTTTTAAATGATGTTCCATTATAAAAAATAACGGTTGAAGGTATGCTAAAATTGGAAATGATGTTGGTCATCATAAACTTGCATATGTCATCTCATATCATAAATTGAAGTGGAATTTATTCCACCAATTTTTAAAAATATTATATAGTTGTAATGATAATTTTGTGTCCACTAATAGATACTAGATTTACCTTGGCTATTAAATCAAAGCCCCATACAGAAAAAGGCCATGGTGAAACAATTGGTTGTAACTCATGCAATGATGCATGATTTAAATTTCTATAATTTTGGTATTGTAAACATATTTTTTAATTTTTTATACATTCTTGTTTGACTATAGGATAGTAATAACCTTGGAATAATAGTTTTTGAGACATGGCACATCTGTTGAAATTCCCACCACACTCATTTTGATGCATTTTTAAGAGTGTAGTGCGAGATTCATATTTTCTTAAGCACAACAAAAATTGTCCATAAAAACCTTATTTGAACAACTTATATCCATTAATAACATAATGAAATGATTCACATTATAATTTACATTCATAATTTCATACAAATGGTCTAGTATATAGGCTTGATAAATAAAATTATAAATATCAATATACCATTTTGTGTTTATAGTACTATGAGTAATAGCAAGAATGGCTAAGGCATGCATTTGATTGGAAGAAACATAAGGATTTCATAGTTTTTTAATTGTGAAGTTTATGCGATAATCATAAAAATTCATCAAGGATGTTGTACTTTCCATAGCATCTACATGGTGGTTATATTTATGTGGAATACTATCGATAGAAAATGTGTCAAATGTCCATGTGATTTTATCTAACATTTATTTAAATGGAAAAATATGCTCTTTTTTAGTTTGGTAATGATTATTAACTTGATTAACAACCAACTATAAATCACCAAAAAACTTGGACATCTCTTATATCAAGATTATGTGTTATGGGTAATTAGATGATAAAGGCCTCATATTTGGCTATATGATTAGTGCAATAAAAATCTAATTTCTAAGTTTGCCTTTGAGGTACAAAATAAAATTCTAGTAGCCACTCCTATCCAATATTTTTATATATCAAGGAACATTTTACATAGAATGGAAGATATATTATATGCCTTTAACTCATCCCAAAAATCCTTGATGAGTGGAAATAGATTTGGTAAATGAGCCACATCCAATTGGCTAGTTATGACTTGACCTTTTATTAACTTTTAGGCTATAAATTTAGATCAAACTCTGTGATTTGTATCATCCATATTTTTCTATACAGCTGATTAGGTGTGTTTTTTTAATGAGGAACCTTAATGGATCTTTTTAAAATATAAATGAACCTCAATAATGTCATAATTTATGGGTAGTGAAAACCAAAAATAAAAATAGTTTTTCCGTATTGTATATTTCTATTCATAATCAACTAGATGCAAACTAATATAATAGATTTCCCACTCTTTGTGATTATCATCAAATTGGTCTTGTAAGGCCCCTAGGACCTCATGGATAGATGATATGTAAATAATCAATGGTCTATCTAGAATAGGAGGCATAATTACTAGTGGGTTTGATAAAAAGGCTTTTATTTTATCAAAACTTTATTGACATACCTCATCCCATATGAATTGTGTATCCTTTATTAGCAAACATGTGAAAGGGATTTTTTATCTTCTAATTAGGAAATGAAACATTGAATAGATTAAAATTATACCTATAAACATCAAAATTATATTAGATTGGTTGGAGGTGGCATATATTTTACCTTTTTTGGATCAACCTCAATGTCTTATTGAGAAATAATGTATCCTAAGAGTTTTCCCAAAGATACCCCAAAAATATTTTTTTTTGGATTTAATCAAAAATTGAAGCATATGCACCCAAATGTTTTTCATAAATAATTAGCATGGTCTTGGAAGAATTTTTATTTTACAAGTAAATCATCAAAACAATCCTTAACATTTTTATGTATGAAATCATGAAATATATGAGTTACGGCCCTTTGCTATGTGGATCCTATGTTTTTTAAATCCAAAAGGAATGATTGTGTAACAAAATGTCCCCCAAAAAATGTTAAATGTTGTATTTTACTGATTTATAGGGTTAATTTTTATTTGGTTATATTTTACAAAACCATCCATAAATGAAATGTCTCATATTTAGCCATGGAATCCAAAATCATGTAGATATTAGGTAAAAGGAAGTCATCTTTAAAGTAAGCCTTGTTTAAATCATAGTAATTAGTGTAACACTAAATTTCACCATTTGATTTTTAAGAGGGACAATGTTGGACACCCATTATGAATGCACAATGTATTTTATAAAGATGACATATAAAAGTTTTTGAATTTCATCTTTTACCAAAAACGCAAATTTTGGATGTATTTTTTTGTTTTATCAACTTTACATCTAGGTCTAATAGTATATTATTCATTGTCATTGATGGATCAATCCCATGCATATTTAAATAAGCCTAGGTAAATAGTTCATGAAAATCATGAAGGAATTATCGATATGTTTTTCTTTCATCCTCCTACATCATTGTAGCAAGTAAAACTGGTATAGGTTTATTATCCATTCCAAAGTTATATTTGATTGTTTCTTCATTTAATAAAGTAAATTTATCTATGATAAATGGTGAAGTATGAATAAAATTTGATGCATCATCTTATATATTTGGATTATTATTCTCACCAAAGTATGCATGAGTAGAGGTAGCATGAGGATAACATTTCTTATGATAGAAGGAGGGGAGATCCACATATGCCCCCAATTACTCTAGTAATGAATCATCATTTGAACTCTCAACCATTTTTAGAATCTATAGGGAAGCATCATCATCAACTAAATGATGGTTGGTCACTTAGAGATCAATTTATTATATAATCATACATTATGCTTTATCTTTTTGGAAATAAATTATAATTCAATAGATATGTCCTTGTTTAGTAGATTTGTTTTAAAAACCCAACCCTTTCTAGTTTGTAGTATTTATAAGAGAAATGGATTGTGTTATTCCTTGATAATTTTTACCTAATCCTTATCCGTTATACCCATATTTGAGTAAATATTAAGAGCCAAAATTAGATTTATTAGCTTATGGTGAAGTATGAATGGGTGGTTGGACCATTACACAATGTTTTAATGGATCATTATCCACTAGGCATGTGTAAATTAATCCTTGATGAATAAATTGTAATCATGCATGCAAGGTGGAGGGAACTGCATACATCTCATGTATCCAAGGTCATCCCAAAATAATGTTATAGTTCAAATCATTTGAAATAACTTGAAACAAAGTGGGTAATGTATGGGGACCTAATATAATATTCAATGCTATTTATCCAAATACTTTCCATGGCATATTATTAAATATTTTGATACCCGTATTATATGGTTTCAAATTTGATTATCCAATTCCCATTATAGATATAAATTATATGTTGTAAATGTTGAGTCTGGAACCATTGTCTATGAGAACTCATTTTACCATTTTGTTGCAAACACATATGTAGATATAAAGTGGAAAACATATTTTTATTGGGCATTGAGGTGGAAAATCCTCCTTTCAAAATGATATATTATGCTCAGTATATTTTATGGAATTTAATACAAAGGCCACATATGGTGGTTCAATAATTACGAGGGAGTAAAGTCATACGTAATGCATATAAAAGAACATCCTTTTAATGTGATGAATTGTGTAACAAGTATAGTAGAGAGGTTTTATTATTAGTGTGTTTATATTGGGAAATAACATGTCCTAAGGAGGATAATTTCTTCATGCATTCCATTTGGCTCTTTGTATTGATAGGTAAAAGCTCATTGTAAACAATAGAACAAGGAGTATGTAGGAAATCAAGTTTTGAATCCCTTATAGATCATAATGAGTTAATTAGACATGAGAGATAATAATTAATAACCACTATAAGGTATTAAACCATGAAATAATTTATATATATTCCCATGGTAATCATGATTAAAAATTTATAGCAATTAAGGAGTAGTAACAAAAAAATTAGAAAACCCTAGGTGACTTAGGGTTTGATGTTTAAATATTGGGTTCACCAAATGTTTAACCCTAAAATATTGATCTAAGGTGATATTATAGTTAAACCTAGATTTTGATTAAAGGTGTATATATAGATGAAATGACACAAGGTGATAATTAGATCTATAACAGGCTAATTAGATGCTAAACTCAGATATAAGCATATACTAAATTTATTATGTTGATAGTGTAAATATGAAAAGTAAAATAATGCTAGATATATAAGTGATAAATAAGTGATATACTTAGCTTGTTATAATGGTAATTTAGATATGGATGTAGAATATGTAGAAATTAGGCTAGAAGGATATTCTAAAACATTCATTAGATTCTAAATCTGACACTTATAGTGCTTTAGACACTAATGTTAGATTGGGATGGTCGTGTCAAATATAATTTTGATGCAAGTGTCCTATATGAAATAATTTATATAATAGGATGATAACACCTTAGTATTTTGTGTTTTAATTTTCCTTCACTCTATTGCATTCAAATCTATGTCATAGATTATCGCTCCTTGAGAAATGGCAAAAGCCTAGTTCTCCATCTTCATTATGACTTTAGGAAAAAATGGGTTAGTGGGCACAAAATGTCGATATGATCCCAAAGACCCTAGTCTCAGAGGATGCTTCTTACATATCCAATACTTTATAAGAGGGCCTCAGACTCATGTATTTCTCCCCTACATTTTTTCTTATGTGTGAATCCTATAATATATGTAAATTAATTATACCAATGACCCAGCTTGTAACTTGGAAAATAAGGGTTTTGTAATGCTCCTTTAGTAATTCAGACCTATATATGTCATGTACCTATAATTGGTGTGGAAATATGGAAGATTTTTTAAATTTAATTATTGATAGAGTGATTTTGATAAGTCACCTTCATCTCTTTGGTCTTTTGTTATGTGTAACTAGGTGAATAATGAATGAGGGTTGATCTTGTATTTATATCAATCCCTTTGGAGTAATAACTTGAATTAAATAACTTAGGCCAAACATTAAGATACATTTGATTTTTAAATTAGATTATTTTATGGAAATACACACTTGTGTTAGGATAGGATAGTATCATCAACACTATTATCTATATCAGACATTAGTGTCCATGCAGTAGGAAAGTAGGTATGAGTTAAAAACTTGTAGAGATGGAAAATAAGTCCATTTTAAATATTATGGGAAATATATAATACCTAGGTGATCAAAATGAGACTAGTCAAAATAATATATATAGGCCAAAAGGTAGTAGATAGAGTATATGCAAGACTTGAAAAAATAGGGAAGGTAAAGAACTGAGAGGAACAACTAATGTCTGAGTTTTCTAAGTGTACAAGACTAAGGTGATATATAATCATAAAATATCATCTACAAGACCATTGTCTTTAGATTTGTTTTTTATTACTCTTTTGGGTGTGTTTGGTTTCTTGTTGTTCTTGTACTATTAATATCTCGATGTTTCCATGGTATTTATCTTACATTTTAGGATTTAATGTGGTCATAATCTATACACTTCAATAATACACTTACCTAAGACATGTCCTATATGTTACATTCTTCATTAATATTTATATGGTTATATTATCCTTTTTGGGTGAGTTAAATGCATATTTATATATTGCCTCACCTCCAAGGAGGGAATATTAGTGGGGTCATGTCATAGAGGAATGACTTCACATATTCACACTTTCAAATTTAGTGGGGGAATGTTTTGGAAACATGTTCTCCACACTTATTCAGTACACAACATACCTAGATTATAGTGGGGTTATGTTATGGAAAAATTTTATACACATTGGTGTGTATGTAAATTTTTGGATTTCTCCATATATAATGGGGGCATGTTTTGGAAATAGGTTCTCCACATTTACATGTGTTGAATTGCCCAAAATTCATAATTATATGATTGAAATACATATTTGTGGTAGAATTCTATACATTGGTAGCATTGTTATACTTATTTTTAGCATGAGACATATCTAAGGTTTATATGCTATGAAATACATGCCTAATATTACAAAATAAAATTAGTTTCAAATTCTAAACATTTTCAAAGGAATGTCATCACCTACTAGGTTGGAATTTTATGAATTGTATTGAGGCCATCTATAGTAGTAGTGGGTTTACTTTTGATATGGTTAAGGTTATTTGATCACTCAATCTTATCAAGTTTATTGTTTAGACATGGTTACACCATCTAGCCTCCCTATATATTTAGTATGGGTTGACTTTGTTAACTCATGCTCACTAGGTTATAAGTATGATTAGCTTATATGACTAAGAAAATCTCAACTTCTAGGTGGAAACTCATCTTTTATCCAAGTTTTGGGGCATGTATCCTTCAATATCCTTTTATCTCTTTAGATATATACACTTTACAAATTTTATAGTTTATCCTAATCTTAGTTTTAATGATTCATAATTATATGTTTTTCAAGTCAAATTGACAAAAGGTAAGATGATTTCATGATACACATGTGTACTCCTAAACCTTGATGTTTTTCAATTCAATCATTTAAATATTTTCAGTTTATGATTATATGCACTAACTATATATTTTAACATGATCTTGGTTTCATTTTAGTCAGCAACAAAGAACTCAAGTTAGACTCAAGAAAAGGTAAGATGTGTTATACACATATAGGTATGCATTCCTTTCATTTAAACTAGAAGTTTCACTACCAGATTAAAGGGGTGGATTTTAGATGATATTTATGAATTATGTAGCACCTCAGTATTTTACACTTGGAAAAAATCAGACCTTGACTATTCCTATAATCTTTAAACCTTTCCTACTTATGTATGTCTCACATCTACTATATATTTGTGTTAATTACTTATCTCATAGTCTAACTAATATCATTATGATGACTTAGGGATTTTATCTTTCCCATAATTATTTTAACCTTATTATTATCCATATATGAAAATTTAGGACTTGTACCTATTTACCTTCTCAGTAGAAACTTATATCCAAGCCATACTTATACATCAATGCAAGTGTCCTACCCTAATGTAAGTGTCTAGTTTCTTAAACTCATCCATTATTCAAATGAAACATATTCATATGGTTGGCCTAGGTTATTTAATGTGATATATTATTGATATAAATATAATATCAACCTTCATTCACTCCTCACCTAGCACATACCTAAAAACTCATAAGGTAACTTACCTAAATCATTATATCAAGCACTTAAGTGAGCAAATATTTCTTATTGTCTCCTATTTTGATATCAGTCATAATGAAAACACATATTTAGGATTGAATTACTAAAGGAGCATTCCATGAGCCAAATTTCACAAGCTAGGTCACTATTATACTTTTTTATCCAAAATTACATGATTCGCACACAAGCCAACATGCAGTACAGAATACATAAGTCTAAGGCCCTCTTCAAAGTATTGGCTATGTAGGAAGTGCTCACTAATAGATGGATTTTTAGATTAGTTCAAAACTATATTCCCAATAATTCATATTTACACAACCATTAAGAAGATGAATAACTAGAGTTTTTATATTTGACAAGGAGTGGTAGTCCATGACCTAAATCTAAATGTACCAAAGTAAAGGTGACATAGAAACCAGAAGCATCTAGGTGGTCTCATCTAATTTTATAAGGTAATGTATATTTAAAACTTATGTCTAATATATATAGTATCATTGATGCAACAATCCTAGGCTAACACAATTATTCATAGCTATAGAGGCACTTAATCCAAAATTTGGTGACTATTCTAAAATATTCTTCTAGTCTGTGACCTACTTGTTCGAGATCTAGATCCATATTATCATTAGAACTATCTAAGTACCTTTATTTCATTATTATTATAATGTCTAACATATTTGAACTTTCTATTTTTAACATATCTTAACATTTAATTCAAAATATTATTTATCCAAGTTTTTAAATTAATTAGCTTATTATAGATCTATTTATCAACCTTGTGTTTCTTTATTTCTATATTATTGGCCATATCTATCCTTATAGGATCCATATCTAAATTTAGGTTTAAACACACTAGTAATTAGTGAAAAAAATATCACAATTAAGGCAAGCCATACCTTTTTAATGCAGCCTCTTCCTAAAATATTTATGGCATTAGGCCTCTAAAATTTTCTTTATGCTAGACCACACATCTTGATTTGTATCCAATGGACACAATAAATATATAAAATCTATAAATATAAGGTTCATTTACCATTATTCTCAAGTCTTGAACATATAATGCAATGATGCCATTTTTAGTGGCCTTCAAACACTTTCATATAATTACTCAAATTATTAATAGTGTAAGGGGAGATGCTGCCAAAATGCATGTGTGACATTGAAAAAGACTATAATATCTAATTCCAGTCATAAACATATATGTATATTGAATATATGTGACAACCATGAGGAAGGTAATCATATGTATGTATTTTCTATTCGTTTGTCTCTATTAAACATTGTCCTATCCATGGACCACACTTAATATGTTAGATTTTTTATTATTTTATTATCATTTTACATAATAATGATAATTAAAATCTTTTAGACTCATGTATTTACACATGTCATGCCTTGTGGAATGGACACACCCCACAACCTTCTTAAGAATAGTCTTGGACCCTTTAAATTAAAAATATATATAAGTTTGACCTTTTTTCATTTCATTTATTCTAATATTTTTGTGTTCTTCTTCATTGTGAAATAATGAATTCATGTTGTGAAATCATTAAATCATCTCAAAGAACATTAAATTCATCTATAACTTTAACAAAATTGAAAACAACCATGAATTTGGCCTATAAAACAATGAAATCTTCCTTAAAAATGGTGAAATCATCTCTATGTTTTCAATATTTTATACAGGCTTACGTAAAACACAAATTCATTCTACACATTAGAGAATTTGTTCCACATAATATAGAATCTATTTTACACATTAATGAATTCATTCTACAAAATGATGAATTCATTTTACACATCATAAAATTCATTCTACACAATAGTGAATTTATTCTACACATCAACGAATTCATTTTTCACAATATTGAATTTATTATGCACATCAATGATTCATTTTGTATAATAATGAATTCCTTTTACACATCATCAAATTCATTATACAAAAAAACTACCCAACTATTAGAGGCTCATTTGAGTTCCTTTGGACTCCATTTAGATGATTTTTTTAAAACCATTTGTTTTCTCATGAATTTTCATATAATGTAACTATTTTGGCTTCATTTTGAAAATATGTTTTCATAAAATAAAAAGTACAAGAGTGTTAATTTGTTTACTTTCAGGGTGCTCATTGAAGACTGCAAACATCTAACTTGTTGATTTTAGGTTTTTATAAGCTAAATAAGTGGTTTTATTATCAAATAAATAAAGCCTTTTCTCACATTTCATTTAGTGAGTTTAAAACACTTACTTTTATGCTATTTTTTTAAGTGTTTTGATTGCTTGCTTACTTTATTTTTTATTTAAAAGAATTTTTGGTGTATGTTTTTCTCTTTCCGATTAATGAGATCCTAAGAATCAAAAACAAATGCTTATTTCTATTTTTGGATTTTGGTTGTGTTGATTAAAGTTCATTGCCTTATTTTAATTCCTTAGAGTTCAATTACTAGAGGTTGATAATCCAACATTCGTACTAGCCTCATACATCTGATAGGGATATAAAATATTGGAAAGTATCATTAATGTTAGGTTGTGGAGCTAAAAGCTTCAACCCTTTACAAACAGTAGGAACAGAAGGTTGCTGAGATCTAGGAGCACCGGCGTCAGCAGCAGGACTGACGTCAGTCGTGACCAGTGCAGAAGGCCATCGGCGACGGCAGGGAGTCGGTCGACGTTGGCAAAACCAGACAAGCAGGGACCGGCATCGGTCGCCTATGTGTTCCAAAACTGCTCGTTTCACGGACAGTTAGTTAAGTGAATGAAAAGTTTGCATTTTAAGACCAGTTAGAGTCTTGAGCTGCGAGGATAATTGTCTAAATTAAGAGTCTAAGTTATTTTTTAAGTTAGGGATCTATTTATAGACCCATTGGCATGTATTGTATAAGGATGAGATAGAAAGGAAGAGTTCCTTCTAGTTGTAAGATCATTGAGTTGCAGGTTGTTGCAAGCTCATAGGGGATCTACATGTAAGTTTGGTCTGTTGAATTACAGGTTGTAGGTTCATGGGAGATTAACTTGAAGTGCTATAGAGTGCTTGGTGTACCGGCAGGGTTATTACTGACTGGTTGGTGAGGTGAACACCAATTCTGTGTGTGAGTTGGTTGTTGGGACCATTTTTTGTGTAGGAGAGTGTGTGTGAGAAGAATTACTATACACTTGAGGTGTGGGAAACCTCTGTAAGGTGAAAGAGTGTGACGGCTCTTTATTGTATTCTTTTCTGTAAAGTGTTAATACAAGATAGTGTATTGTCTCTCATATTCTGTGCTATTGGTGAATTCTAGTTACTTGTGTTTTTGGTTATTTTCACATATTTAATTGCTTATATTTGGTAATCATACTGTGCTCTTTCTGAGGAGCAAGATCCTAACAGGAGGAATCAGAACAGGTGTGTTTGTTCTTAGATTCTCACACCCCCTAACAACTGGTATCAGAGCTTTTGGTTGGGATACTAACAGATTGGTTTAGATCTGGGTAGTGTGTTTTGATTACAGGTTACTCACAGGGTTTCTATTTGAGTGGGAGTTGAGCAATGGTAGAAGACAATCAGCTACAAATGGAAAAGTTTAATGGCAAGAACTACCAATTATGGAGGATGCAGATTGAGGACTATCTGTATCAAAAAGATTTGTACTTACCGTTGGGTGGGGTTAATAGCAAACCCTCGGATATGAAGGATGAAGAATGGGAGGTTCTTGATCAGAAGGCTCTGGGATCTATTAGATTGAGTCTTGCATCATCTGTGATTTCCAGCTTATCACAGTGTAAGACAACGGTGGAGTTAATGGAATCTTTGGCAAATTTGTATGAAAAACCCTCGGCTTCTAATAAGGTATTTCTTATGAAGCATTTATTTAATTTGCAAATGTTGGAAGGTGGATCTGTTCATAGCCATCTTAGTGATTTCCATGGTTTGGTAAACCAGTTAAGTTCAGTCAATATTGTATTTGATGATGAAATTAGAGCTCTTTTAATCCTGTGTTCATTACCTGAAAGTTGGGAAGGTTTGGTAATGGCAGTTTCTAATACTGTGTCTCCTTCAAAAGTCTTAAAAGTAGATGATGTTGTGAGTGTGATCTTGAATGAAGAGATACGCAGGAAAAGCATAGGTGAATCATCAGGAGATGCTTTGAGTGTTGAAGGTAGAGGAAGGCCAAGAGAGAAGATAGACCGTGGGAGATCAAGGTCAAAGATAGGCAGAAGATCCAAGTCCAGGTATGGCAGAATAACCTGCTGGAAATGTGGAAAGCAAGGGCACTTAAAGAGAGATTGCAGATCAGGTGAAGATCAGCATGAAGGACATGGAGAAGAAGTAGATGTTGTGGATTACATTGCACAGGATGCTCTGGTATGTTCTTCGGATAAAGTAGAATCTTGGGTTTTAGATTCTGGTGCCTCTTTTCATGCATCCCCACATAGGGAATTTTTTCATGAGTATGTCCAGGGAGACTTTGGAGAAATTTGTGTAGGGGATGGTAAGCCTTGTCAGATTGTTGGCAAAGGAAAAGTGAAGCTGAAATTGCAGACAGGTGACACATGGGTGTTAAAGGAGGTCATGCATGTCCCAGTTCTGAAGTGGAATTTGATTTCTATTAGAAGTTTGGGTGATGAGGGTTGCACAGTAACTCTCACAGTGGACTCTTGGAAGGTTACCAAGGGTACACTTGTTGTAGCTAGAGGTAAGAAAATAGGTACATTTTATCTATCTACTTGTATTACTGATTCTCTTTCTGGGTTATCTACTTCAGCTGTAGATTTGGAGATGTGGCTTAATAGGCTTGGTCACATAGATAAGAAGGAGATGCTTGTTCTTGAGTCAAAGGGTATGCTTTCGGATTTGGAAGGCATGAATCGTGGTTTCTGTATGCAGAAGAAGAAGGTGACGTTTCTTGAGGAATCTGATGTTAGTGACAAGAACAGGAAAGCCTTGGTTTTCAAGGAGAAGGTGATGGATAGAGTTCAGCACAAGGTGTAGAGGAATTCTGAGCAGAGCAAGGGTGATTTGGATAAGGGTTTGATCCAAAAGGAGCTCGTGAGAAAAAGTCAGGTCTCACTAGAAAAACACAGAGACCGACATCGGTAGGAAAACTGACGTCGGCATCCAGACAGGGACCGACGTCAGCTATGTGCAGCCTGACGTCAGTGACTCGAGGTAGATAAAGACCGGCGTCGGCCAGGGGAAACCGACATTGGCAAGGTGGCAGTCGTAGGGAACCGGCATCAGTCAGCTGCAGACTGAGATGTGACCGGCATCGATCACTGAGATGAATTTTGGGTGGATAGTGAGTTGTCATGGAGTCTCAAGTGCCCATATGGAGGACTGAAGGCGTAAGTAAGTTCTTAAATTCATCATTTCCCTTCTTTACACTACTTGTTTCTCACTTATGGTATAGAACTAGGAAGTTGTTAAAGAAGTAGAACAGGTAGATCCAGGAAACAGTGGGAGCTTGGCATGGATGAGGATGTGATTCCTTGGAGGAGAACCAAACAGGTGTTTTGGGTAGAGTTGCCAGCTGGAAGTAAGCACTAAGAGATGAATGGATGTTCAGGATGAAGAAGAGCAAAAATGGATACGTGAGATGGAAGATCAGGGTATATGGTCTTGTATTAGCTGCAGGACAATGGAGGTTTGATCATTGTGTTTCTCTTTACCAGGTTGGATAATATTAGCTACATTATTCTATTTCTGTATGATGTGCTTGTTGCAGGGTTACATATACAGGTATTGCTGAACTAAAGGTAAAGCTAGTTCAGGGGTGTGTCATGGAGAATCTGGGAGCAGCAAGATTCTTTGGCATGAGTGTGTTCTAGAGACATGGAGGTCTTGTTGACTTTGTTTCAGGATGATTGTGTGAGACCGGTTAGCACACCGATGGTTGGACAGTTCACAGAACAGGTGTCTTGATTCACATAATGAGGTTAAGTGCATGGTATGTACTAAACCTGAGTTTTCCCAAGCAGTGGGAGTTGTCACAAGTTTGGAGTCAATCCGGGAAAGAAATACTGAAGGGCAGTTCAGTGGGACCAGCAGCAGGTGCACATGCTATGCAGGGTCAAATTCTTTTTCTACATGGTTGTAGATGCGGATGTGGCAGGTAATTTGGATGACAGGTTTTGCACTATAGGATTTGTGGTGGTTGGTCTTCAAGAGTGATCTTGAGGAGGGATACAAAGCCAAGGGAACAAACTAGACAGAGTACAAGTACAGGTACAGGTTGTAGTTGTTTATCTCCAAGTGGGAGATTGTTAGGTTGTGGAGCTAAAAGCTTCAACCCTTTACAAACAGTAGGAATAGAAGGTTGCTGAGATCCAGGAGCACCGGCATCGGCAGTAGGACCGACGTCGGTCGTGACCAGTGCAGAAGGCCACCGGTGATGGCAGGGAGTCAGTCGATGTCGGCAGAACCAGACAAGCAGGGACCGGTGTCGGTCGCCTGTGTGTCCCAGAACTGCTCGTTTCACAGATAGTTAGTTAAGTGAATGAAGAGTTTACATGTTAAGACCAGTTAGAGTCTTGAGCTGTGAGGATAATTGTCTAAATTAAGAGTCTAAGTTATTGTTTAAGTTAGGGATCTATTTATAGACCCATTGGCATGTATTGTATAAGCATGAGATAGAAAGGAAGAGTTCCTTCTAGTTGTAAGATCATTGAGTTGCAGGTTGTTGCAAGCTCATAGGGGATCTACATTTAAGTTTGGTCTGCTGAATTGTAGGTTGCAGGTTCATGGGAGATCAACTTGAAGTGCTATAGAGTGCTTGGTGTACCGGCAGGGTTATTACTGACTATTTGGTGAGGTGAACACCAATTCTGTGTGTGAGTTGGTTGTTGGGACCATTTTTTGTGTAGGAGAGTGTGTGTGAGAAGAATTACTGTACACTTGAGGTGTGGGAAACCTCTGTAAGGTGAAAGAGTGTGGCGGCTCTTTGTTGTATTCTTTTCTGTAAAGTGTTAATACAAGATAGTGTATTGTCTCTCATATTCTGTGCTATTGGTGAATTCTAGTTACTTGTGTTTCTGGTTATTTCCGCATATTTAATTGCTTATATTTGGTAATCATAATGTGCTCTTTCTGAGGAGCAAGATCCTAACAGGAGGAATCAGAATAGGTATGTTTGTTCTTGGATTCCCACACCCCCTAACAATTAAAGCCTATTATAATTACCCATAAATGGTTTCATGAGAGCAATATATTAAATTCTAATTATAATCCATTAGACATCACCATTGAGGAATCTAGGGTCTCTTAAATAGGGAATGCATCCCCTTGTGAACATCTCGACACCTGGATCTCTTCTTTGACATATCTGAGCCCTTTGAGGACCATCTAGTAAGTCAAAATAAACTTTAATTAATCCCAACATTTTGGTATCACTTCATTGAATCCAATCGATGAAGTGGTTGTTAAGGGTCTAGACCCTCCTGTGAATAGTCTAATTTTGGCTTGCTTCATTAGAACCACTTTTACCATAAAATATTTGCTGATGTAGGGGTGCAAAGGTAATTTACTTTAAGGTTACCTTTACATGTATGAAACTTTGAGATAAGGATGGGATTAAAACACCATTATAATTGCATTTTATTACTTAATGAATCCTTAAATTTTTAAAAAACCTCTCGAAGGAGAGTATATAAAATAATAAATGATTGTGACATAATCTTGTGTCGGTTATTATAAATATACCTTTGATACTTGTGTGTTGATTGGATGATTGTTATGTCAAAAACCTATTTGTATTCAAGACTAAAACCAATAATAAATCAATTCCAAAATGTAGTCCCTACCACACCTACAAGATGAGACATTACCCTAGCCAATTTTTGCATTATCTTTACCCCATCTTAGTGTCATGATAACTAATTATACTATTACATTATTCGTATGGTACCATTATATTATCCTATTGACAACCATTAAAATTTATTTCATTTGGATCCAAATCTAGTTTGGAATTGATTATTCACATTGGGTTGCTTTTGAACCCATTCCTATATTAAGCCAATCAAATCCAAATCCATTTCATTATTGACCATGTACCAAACTAATTCTATACCAAACTGAGTCAAAGTGACATCAAGTTCAACTTGAACCATGTATTAATCCAATCCAAGCCAAATTTAATTTGTATTGAACAATTTTACAATCCAATCAAAAGCAAATCAGGTTCATTTTGAACCACATTTCAATTCTAATCTAATTCATCTTGAAACCCATTATAATACAATTAGGTTCATATTGAACCAAGTTCTAATTTTAATTCCAAATTAGGTCAACTTTGACCAAATTTAGATCCAAAGCTAAAAAAATGTAATAATTCTAAATCAAGTTTATTTTGAGAAAATCCAATTATTCTCAGTCAATATCATGCTAATTCAAACCACTTTTTTTCTTTCAATTTAATCTCTTGCACCTGTCAGTTAACAACAAAGTCATATAATCCATTCTTTCATTCATTTGAATAATATCAGGTCATTTCTCCCATTTTGGTGCTTATCCAAGCCCATTCCAATAACATTAGACCAAGACCACCCACTTTGGACTATATTCAAATAACAATACCATCCATTTTGTCCCAATTATACCAAGATAATTTCATCCTATTTGGGCCAATTTTTCTCTCTTTGGGCAATTTTACCAAGCCAATTCCTCCATTCTTGTGCCAATTCCATTGTAGACAAACTACCTTGCATGTATCCTTGCTTAGGGGAATCCTTTCATCCATGTTGATCCCATGTAATTTGAAACCAATTTTTATGACAACTTATTCAAACAATACAAGAACACCATCATTTTATAGTTCATAGAAGAGGAAGCCAAACTCCCACCTAAATTTCCTATAAACCAATTGCATGCCTTTGTTCAAAATATGAAATACCAATGTTGAAGAGGAAAATTATAGACCCACCCTAGCATAACCATGTCATCATTTTTCAAGTACAGTATGATGGTTAACTCTTCACTAATCAACACATGATTATTTTAAAGACCTGTCTAGCTACTACTTTATTTCACAATTCTATGTCTACTTGTCCAATATCTAATTTGATCTTACAACCACAATAAAACTAAAAATATAGACCTATTACGCTATTTCCCCTCTAAGGGCCATTATGTATTGAAAATCCATGTGTGTCTAAGTTTGATAACTAATCAATCAAGATATGCCATGATCCCCTTCCCAAGCATGATCAAATTCCTCCACTTCCAAAGCAAGATTAAGATAGTCAAATCATTATCTACATTTTTTTTCAAATAAGCCATATTTGACTAAAACCAAAGCATTTTTGGTCCACCTTTATTTTAAAAATAATCTCTCTTTGACATAGGAATCATCTTCTATGAACCCATATTTTAAAGGACCATTATTATTGAGCAAGAACTCATTATTTTTCCATTATCAAACCTCCTCTATTTTAGAAAATTCCTTTGTCCCAAATCCTTCATTTTCATGTTAAAGCTGAAAATGTTACTTATGGAAATTTTAATTAAAAAAGACAATTTTGTAAATACATTACATCATAAACAAGTTCTATTTTGGATCCAACATTGTTATCAACATCAGAATCAACATCTACATCATAATTAGGTGTTATCTTAGAACCAATATCAGAATTGGGTTTTATTCTAGAGATAATATTAGATTTAGCATCAAAATAATAATTAACATCAATCTAAAAAATTTAATTAGATTCCATTTAGTCAAAATTAGATTAAAGATCAAAATACATTAGTGGATTCACAACATTATCTATACACTTTTCTCATATCCACTTAATTTTGAGTTATGTTCAGAATCAACATAAATTCATATATATTCTGACATTGGTTACACACTCCTTATAGATCAAATTGAAAATATTTATGATCTTTCTATATTTTTTGAAGATGTTTCCTTATAAATCAATGCACATTCTCTTAATAGCCTCTACGAGGACTATGTTGCCTTTTACCCTTCCATTGATATTGGCCATGCCTTTAACATCGATCAATCTAACCATTATATTTCAATTCCACCATCTATAAACATAAATTGGGATAAATATAATCAAGCATTATTTAACTCCTTCCATGGTGACATACCAATTGCAGAAATTTTGGTGAACCAAAACAACATTCATGAAAAATAACAATATCCTACTGAAACCTTGTTGGAGGCACTAAGGGAAATCAAAGTCTAAACTTGACATATTATATTAAAACATTGATTGAGGCACTAGATAATAATTATAATACAAAAATTAGAATATATTAGTGAAAAAATTTTAAGGGCTAAGGGAAAATCAAAATTAATTATCAATGTCCCTTAGTGAAACATTATTCAAGGTGCTATTGGACAATCGAAATTAGAATAATCAAGAGTAGTTTATTAGTGAAAACCTCTTTGAGGTGCCAATAGATAAGCCAATTAGTTCCTCATTACTTGATGAAGACATTATTGATGTCATTATCGGCCCCACCAAAACAAAAATTATGTCAAATATAAAATAAAAAATAATGTGTGTGACTAAAAATATCAATAATCATTTTACCCCAAATTTACATTATACATTCCATTGTGATCCTATTATTCATTCAAACCCTATATTACATTACCAAATTAGATCATTTATACCATGCCCATCCTTCTTTACCCTTACTAGTGTAGATACTATTTATAGATTATTTAACACCTCAGTATTGTATACTTGTAAAATATATATCATGGATGTACCTTCAACTATTAAACCTTTTATGTTACCAAAAGGCTTACAAACACTATCTCTATGTGCCTCATTCATTATCTCTTAATTTGACCTATGTATTTTGATGACTTAAACCTTCTATCTTTCTCAAAAGGTTATAAACCTACTTATCTTCCATCTTTGTATGTTCTAGATGTGCACCTATTTTCCAATTTCTCAAACACTTATGTCTTAATCAAATACTTGTGTTTATGCCAGTGTCTAGTGTCTTAAAGTAATCCAATTTTCAAATGATACATATTACTATGGTTGGCCTAAGATATTTAATGTGAGATATTATCCAAAAAGGTTAGTATAAATATAAGATCAACTCTCATTCATTAAGAACCAAGAAAATATCAGAAGAGACCAAGGAAACTCATCAAAAGTATTATATTTGTAGACACCTAAAACTGGCTACTGATGACCTTCAACTAGGCTTTTGACAAATTTCCATCAAAGTGAAAATTTTGTCATAAAAACACTAAAAAAAATTTAAAAGAGTTGAAATTTTTATCTTCAAGTGCCAATTTTGGTCAGAGTGTCATTAAATGGAGTAGTGAAAATTTTGAAGCAACTAACTTTGATCAAATCATTTTGAGTCAAAATAACATTTTCATACCTGGGTACTCTGGATTGATCTTTTCTATCAAATTCATTACACAAGACACATACCTTTGTTATCTTGTGTTGAAAACATCCTAAATGAGATAACATATCCAATGAATATAACATTGATTTCCAATTCTAATCCATTTAAATTTCGAGCTAATAATACATCATTTTGACCAATTTGATTAATTTTTGCACCAAGGGCCAAAATTTACACCAAAGTGACTAATCATGTTTAATAGATAATTAAACCAAATCATGAGCTTGATTTAGAATTCCATGGAACTTGTTGAATAATTTATTTTTGTAAATGAATATTGAAGATCTACATCATCAAGTGACATCATTTCTTGGGAAGACATCCCTAGGCCATAAATGCATAAAATATCAAGATTCATGCCTACCATGCCTCATTAAGACTCTCCATGCCTAGTTAATGCCCCTCTATCCCAAATACTAATGGGGATAGTTGTAGAATGAATTTAATATTTGAATTTATTCATGGCCACACATCTCAATCATGAGATGGATAGTCATGGTTGATCCTCATAAAATTTAAAAAATCTATAAATAAGAGGTATTACTTATTGAATTTAAAGATCTTTTATGACAAACTTATAATGCCCAAATTCATTCTAAATCATTTCATCTTAGTGTTATAATGCCCAAAAGTTGATACAAGCCAAACCAAACCAAATCCACACAATGTGCCAAGGAGAGATAGAGGTATCCAAGCTTCCATTGATGCAGACTTCATGAGCACAAATTGAGCAAGCCACTATAGTAGGCATTTTTTAGCATACAAGGAAGGAGAAGGAAGGTCTTCTTTCATGTTTTAGTTGTGTTTTCATTTTTTTTTTGCTAAGTATGATCCCCTTAGTAACTAGGCCTATAGATGTTATGCTAGTGTGTTTATTTCAATTTTTATTTTAATATTTGGAACTGACACAATACTAACCATCCTCTCTTGAGTCAAATTCCTAGTTCACATAATGGCACACCTAGTGGGACAAGATGCATCCCACATATGAAGGAGAGCATGAGAAAACTTTTAAATTTCAATTTGGATGCTTAAAACTATTTCTAAGTTATTTTCTAACTTTGTTTTACCATATTTTCACCTTCACAGGTTTACATATAGAACCGTTGATGGTTAATTAAATCATTGATGGTCATATTAACCATAATTGGTTAGGTAAACAATCACTGGTTAGGTAAACCATCAATGGTTCAATATGTTTTTCTTAAAAACACAAAACTTGAGAGCTAATAGGCCATTTTAAAATGCTTGGTTTGGGGTCATACGGACTCCATTTTTGATGATTTTTTTTAAAACCACATGTTTTCTCCTATATTTTCAGAATTTGAGATCATTTTAACTTCAATTTGTATATATTTTTCACAAACTTTTGAAAATATCTTTAAAAATTTCTAATTTAACACATTTTCTTTTGGGGTGATGCCTTAAGGGTAGATAAGTAACTGATAGACTTCAAATTTGTTAAAACATGCTATTTATATATTTTTTGCATGCTTTAAAATGAAGTAGCAACCTTGTTTTGGTTCTTAATAAAAAAATTTGATGCTTAAGTGAATGCTTTTGATAAGTAGGCTTTCAAATTTATAAATTAATACCAAGGGGTCAAAAGAACACCACCTAATCTTTCTTTTGGGGCTTAAAATTGAACACACTTATGAATTTTTGTTTTCAATAGTTGTTTAATAAAAACTTGATTTGGAAAAAAGAAGGTCATTGCGTGGATGCTCTTCCATCCATCCCCTTTAAGGAAATTTTGGAATCAAAAGTGCCATCTTTATTGCAAACATGCTTATTCCAAGGCATAGAAATAATGTCATCTAAAGCACTCCCTAAAAGCTCATCATAGTTCGGGTGACCTTGAAAATGATCCTAAAGTCCTTGTATTAGTCATTTATTTTTATGCAAACTTGGCTTGTGAGGGGGAATTCATTACCTCCTACAAGTTCTTTAGGGAAGTTTTGACCTGAGGTTTCATCTCTTGTCACTAAATTCACCAACTCCTACTAAGGTTAGAGGTTTGAGTGGTTAAACCACCTTCTAGTGTTGGAGTTGCACACAAGATGTATCAGCACTTTGGACATCACACTACACTGAGCAAGAAATGAATGTAGTTGTAAAAAGGACAAGACTTTTTTACAATAGGCCAAGTGTCCCGAACACCCAATTAAATGCTTTTATTTTGTATCATGACGTAAAATTCATTGTGTAATTAACTCCTTTAGAACATTTGAAAAATAATTAGTTTTAGTCAACCCCATATTACCATACCATTGTTAGGATTTAGATGATTATACTTAGTGTGTTTTGATCATTTTTTCTTGGTATGTTTTGAGACTAAAACCTAATTGTTTGTTTGTAACCATGTCAAAATCACTTTGTTTATACATCACTCTTTTGTCTAAAAAGGTGTTATGCTAGTCATTTTACACCACACTTGTGCCTTGAATTTTTTTTCCAAACTTGTTTGTGTGTGTATTATTTGATTTGTGGAGTGTAGTGTTATGCTACCAAAATCATGTCAAACCATTTTGCCTTTGAGTCTTTTAAACATAAAATTGATCACATCATTTGAGCATGCTTACATCATTTGACTACTCAATTTATTTCAAGACTTGTTTACCATTGAATCAAAAATCATTTGTTTCAAAACATGTCATGTCTACCATTTGGACCTTTGTCGTATGCCATCATGTTGTCCAATCTTATCTAGCTTGTTTAGTCAAATCGTAGCCTTCAACATTGATTTTTCAATTAACATTATCAAGTTTGGATTCAAATATTGATTGATTTATATTTAGGACTCAATTCATGGGGTTGATACACAGATCTTTCTCTTTTGGGTTGCATAACTTTAGTTAGTTGATTACCCAAACTTGATGACTATTTATAGTTTGTTTGTTTAATGCCTATACTCATCATTATTTTTGCCATTGTTTGGGAGAGCACAACCTTTCTTCAAGATTCTTTTGCCTTATGACTTATGACAATTGATCATGTTTATATTTGATTCCATATTTTAGGTTTATGTAAAATTTGTTTCCAAAATTTTTAGATTAAATCAAATCATATTATCCTTTGTTTCAAGCCCAGATTTTGACGTTGTTTAGCCAAAAGTCCTAGCACATGCCTTGTTTGAGCCTAGATTTTGACTTTGCATTTGGATAAAAGACCTAGCGGCTCTTTTCCCTTTCCTAGTTTAGACCTTGTTTGGAACAATTTGACCTATAATTTTGACATGTTGATTTTTATTTATATGCTTGACCTTTTATGCATATGACATTTGACATTAGACTATTCTATGCCAAGTCTTAGTAGAACTATTTTGGAGATACAAATCCACTTTCAAACAAATTTTAGATATATAGCTCCATAATTTTAACCAAGTTAGACAATGTTTGAACCATTTATCCTTTGGAAATAGTTTTTTAGAGTTTATAGAACTCTAAGCCTTTTGGTTTTTAGAGATTTCATCATTTATGTAGATATGTCTAGCTACACCTATGGTGGAGTCATGTATAATCCAAATTATGATATAATGGCCACATAAAATAAATTTTATGGCTTTAGTCAAGACCCCAATGATGATAATATGGTTTAAGAGATAAATTTCTATCCACCTCATGATCATTCATGCGAACAAAGTCACGAACCAGCTTACGATCTAACTTGAGACCTTAATTGGTATGAAGAGGCTTATGAGGAGGATTTTCAAGACCCAACTACAGATAATGTTTTTTAGGATATAAATCAATACCCTCTTTGCAATAATTAGTACACAAAACATAGTCAAGAATAAACTAACCAACTTATGATCTAACAAAAGATTGGAATGATACTGTTTATCAAGAGGACTTAGATGCTTTGGCTTGTGCAAGCAATCAAGTTCCATGATGTCTTATTATTATCTGTCATCAGCTACCCCTAACCCTTCTTTGGATTATATGAGCTATCAAGCTTCACAATATCCAAGGAATACCATTACCATTTTGGGACCTCATTTTTTGGCTTGGACAAGAAACCAAGCTCCAAAATTCCCTAGCCTTATCCGTCCAAGACCTTATTCTTTGGATTGTGAAAGAAATTAGAATCCATAATGCCATACCATTTCTATACCAAGATCTCATCCTTTAGCTTGTGTAATAAATCAAGCTCCATAATGCCCCTTCATCATTTCAAGACCTTATATTTTAGATTGTGCAAGAAATCAAGCTCCATGCCACCCTATTGTTACCATTTTAGGACTTTGTCCCTTGGCTCATGTGATAAATCATGCCCCTTGATACCTTGCCATTATCCAACCATATGCCATTCCTCATAAAGTATTAATCCAATCATAACCTCAACCAAACCATTCATTCAAAGACCAAGCTATGTTCAAAACTGGTATTTTCTAACTCATTAGAAACTAAGGCCAAAATAACCAACAAATCCAAGTTTTTTTTTAAACAATGATTTTTAATAACTCAACCTATGTTGAATCACCTTTAAATCCTATACCAATTATCAAGGAGTCTCACTCTGATGAGCAAGTCTTTGCTAAGTCTCTTCTTAATTATTATAAATACCTTTGGGCAAATCATTACCTCTATCATATTCTTATTTTTCAAGAGCCTCCTATTGAAAATATAGTCTCTAAAGAGTTGTCTCTTCACCTTTTTCCCATCTTAGAGGATACCCACTCTGATAAACGAATCTTTGTGGATCCCACCATGCCATCACAGGCTGTTACTTATCCAATAATAAACATTCAATAAGACATCATTATAATAGAGTACCCATCAAATGAAAAATCATAGTTATAGTTAGGTTTTATTCTTGGATCGACATCAGATTTAGCATCAGAATCAGTCTCAACATCAGATTCAAAGTCCCTTGAGTCAAAATCAGATTTAGAATCATAATATGTTCATAGTTGTTAAAACATTGGTTATGCATGCCTAGTAGATCAATTTGAATACATTTTTGATCCTTCTATGGTTTTTTAGGATGAGTACTTCAACATTGACATAATTTATCCTAGTATTTTCTATGATGATTATGTAGCCTCTCACCATTCCATTAGCATTCCACAAGCCATTACCATCAACCAAAATAGACATATTATTGACATTCCATCTCTCACAAGTGTCAATTGGGACCGATAGAATCACACTTTGTTGAACTACATCCATGGTGACATAGTATTTGAAGAAGATCAAGGAGGCCAAGACTAGATTCATGTAGCAAAATAACATTTTCCTAGTGAAACATTTTTAAAGGTATTAGGGGACACTCAAAGTTCAAACTCAACATCTTTTAGTGAAACTTTTTAAAAAGTGCTAGAAGACAATTAGAGTCAAAATTCCATGTTCCTTAGTGAAACCTTCTCAAATATGCTATGGGACAATAAAGATGACTTCATTGGTAGAAACCTATTTAAGGTACCAATAGCTGATCACAAAAGTTCTTCACTATTTGATGAAGATAGAATCAAATATCATATAAAAATAGCTTCCAATCTATAGTCTAATAAAATGGTAGCTAATCTCAAGATCAAATAATAGAAAAATCTGGTGGTCCTATCAAGAGAATATTCATAAGTCTTTAGCCCTACCACAACCAAAATTATGTTGAATCTAGCATCAACAACATTACATGTGACTATAATTCCTAATCTTCATTTATTTCCCTACCATTACACATTCCATTATCATCTACCATTTCATTTCACAAACAAACCTATCATCCAAATTTTATACCTATTTACCATCCATGGTTGGACATTCCTTTATAGAGGCTACAAAGATACCTTGTCTTAATGCCTAAAGGAATCATAATCAATGACCAATGAAGATCACAAAAACATTCTTGACAACCAAATCTGTAGGCCATTCTTGACAAAGTAAATATTTAGATGAGGTGTGGGCTAGAAATTAACATGATTGAGTATTCTATTTGTATCATTTTTTTATTAAGACATGCATCTCCATTTTAGTAAGAACAACAAAATCATATGCCATTTATCATTCCCAAGCTAGAACCAAACATGTACCATACCATTTCCATTATTACATATCCTTTCGCCATTATCACATATCCTAGATAATCACTTTACCACTTGGGGGTAACCCTCTTACCATCTTATCTGATCTATCAAACCAACATTATCCTATAGCAAAACCATGCCATCCTATCATTCCATTCTTATATAGACCAAAGCTTATTTTTAGTCATCCTACCCAATTTATTTTGATCTTGGTTCATTTGGTTCTTCACACACCTTTTGTGAGAGGATTATGATCAAGTTTTTACAATCAATCAAATATATGTTTACAATGAAAATCTATGAAAGTAGTGTGATAGTTAATCTGGAAAGATGTCTTTCATTTTCCATCTTATATCAAAGTTGGTTTATGTGAGTTTGATTATAATTTATTATGGGTAAATTAGTGTTCACTAGTCTTGGTACTAATTATAACTACATATGGAAAAATTAGTATCATTGATCTATGTCATTGTATCCTAGTTATAACTACATATGGGTAAACTAGGAGCAATAATTGTTTATAAATTATTTCCACATCACCTTGCCATTATTGTTTTCATTTGACTGACCATTTTCTAGATTTGAGAACTTCTTGGGACCTAGTTGGTTTTTCCTTACCTTTTGTGTGGATATAATTACTATGACATGAGGCTATTTTGGGACTATGTGGACAATGCTCAATTCATGTTGAGGTCACCTAAGTCCCCCTTTCCATGTGCTCTCACCATTTTGTGAGCAACCTAAGCCATGATCTCAACATTTTGTGATTAGGTATCTTTTCATTCTCTAATGAGTTAAGTACCTCAAAATACCAAAAACATTTAAATATTTCAAAATCCAAAAATATTTGTCTTTTCTAAGCTTGGTTAGTTATCCTTGATCTACTCTACTAGGGCATGGTCATTTTTAGGATGCTTTATTTTGATTTTATTTTCAAGATTTTTATTTATTTGTTTATTTCAAATTATTTATCTATTTGTGTGTTTTTTATGTGTTTCTTTGTTTATTTGTTTTCTTGCCTATTTTTTTGATTTTAGCACTGTTGCCTCAACTCAGTCTATATGTGTTCTTTAGGTGATTCATTACACAAATTATTCTTGAATCCATCCATATTCATACGTCAACATTATCATCATAGTTTTTATCATTGGTGCATTATTTTTAATTATTTATTAGATCAGGATTCAGTCTTTATGAATATTTTTGGATAGTCTTTATAGTGTTCTATCATGATGTATACCATCACATGCTACAAAAAAAAATAGAATCAAGAAGGTCTACAAGAAATGGAGCTACAATAGTTTCTCCTTGGCAACATGGAAAATAATTTCAACCATATTAATCAAATAAATCCATTGACCATTCTATTTTTATCATTACTAATAAATATGAGCATCTCATCATTGGCAAGTACAACTAAATCATTCACACTGATCAATGTTATTATTATATTCATATCTTTCATCACTTTTCACCTACTCATATTTAATCTATATTTTAGGTTATATCATTGATTTATACTTATTAATCATTTTCTAACTAGGACACCATCATCTTTATCCATTTCTAGGTCTTCTTAATGATTATAACTGCCTATGGGCAAATCATTATTTTTTACTTTTATTTCTAATTATAATCACTTTTGGGAAAATCAATACATTTTAAATCAATGCATGTAGGAATTTTCTCATTTTCAATAATATTAAACCATTGTTTAATCCCCCTTTTCTTCTTTCTTATTTTTAAGGGACCATCCATCTACACATGTGATGACCACTCCCTCAATGGGGCATCATCATAGGCTTTCCAAACACCATTTGGATCTTTGTTATTCAATCATCATCTTATTTTTGGCATATAGGCCATTTATCATTATTTAAGAATGTATTTTTATTCTTATATCTTGTAATGCCTTACCAAATAGGCACAAATTGTAGACACCTAAAATTGGCTATTGATGACCTTCAACCAGGATTTTGACCAATTTTCATCAAAGTGCACAATTTGGCTTAAAAACACTAAAACACATTAAAAGAGTTGAAATGTTTATATTAAAGTGCCAATTTTGGCAAAAGTGTCATTAAATGGGTCAATGCAATTTATGAAGTATCTAACTTTGATCAGATCATTTTGAATCAAAATAAGATTTTTGTACCTGGGTGCTCTGGATTGCTCTTTTATATCAAATTTCTCACATGAGACATACACCTTTGTTATTTTATGTTGGAAAAATCCTAAATGAGATAATGGATCCAATGCATCTAGCATCAACTTCCAATTCTAATCTAGTCAAATTTTGAGCTAATAATATGTCATGTTGACCAATTTGATTAATTTTTGCACCAAAGACCAAAATTTACACCAAAGTGACTAATCATGTTTAAGATATAATTAAACCAAATCATGATCCTAATTAAGAATTTCATGGAACTTTTTAAATAATTTTTTTTTGGAAATGAATATTGAATATCTACATCATCAAGTGACATCATTTCTTGGGAAGACATCCCTAGGCCATAAATGCATAAAATATCAGGATTCGTGCCTCTTATGCCTCATTAAGACCTTCCATGCCTAGTTAATGCCCATATATCCCAAATATTAATCAATATATTTGTAAAATGAATTTCATATTTGTATTTATTCATTGCCACACATCTCAATCTTGAGATGGATGGATATGGTTGATCCTCAAACCATTCCAAAAATATATAAATAGGAGCCTTACCTATTGAATTTAAAGATATTTTATGCCAAACTTATAATGCCCAAATTAATTCAAAATCATTACATCTTAGTGTTATAATGCCCAAATATTGAGCCAAGCCAAACTAAGCCAAATCCACACAAGGTGCCAAGGAGAGATGAAATTAGCCAAGCTTCCATTGATGTAGACATCATGAGCACAAATCAAGCAAGCCACTAGAATAGGAATTTTAGAGCATAAAAATAAGGTCTTATTTCATGTTTTAGTTGTGTTTTCATATTTTTTGTGTTAACTAAGCTCCCCTTAGTAACTAGGCCTAGAGATGTTATGCTAGTGTGTTTATTTCAATTTTGATTTCATTTTTAGAACTAACACAATACTAACCATCCTTAGTTCAGTCAAATTCCTAGTTCACACTATTGAACACTCAAATGAATAAAATATCTTCTATTTTCTCCAATTTACATATCTTTGATAGGGAAAACACATTTATAGGTCTAAATTTATTAATGAGCAACACAAGAGCTATATTTTCCAAGTTACAAGTTTGGTCACTATTGTACTTATCACACATTGCATTATTCACATAGAAGCCAACACGCACGAGAGATCAACATAATTGTGAGGCCCTCTTAATAATATTGGATATGTATGTAATGTTATTCGATAGAGCGGTATTTGGGGTAGTTCAACACCATGTGACCACTAACCCATTTTTCCTATATCTAATATAAAGATGAATAACTAGCATGTTTTAATTGGAGGAGTGACAATCTATCACCTAGATATGAATACACTAGAGTGAAGATGATTCAAAACTTAGAAGCATCCAGGTGGTTGCATCTAGTTTTAATAGGTATTCTATACTTAACACCTACATCCAAGTTAGATAGTAGCATCTATGCAACCATCCAAGATAGATGTATGTGTCAAAAACTATAGAGGTTAAATTTATAGAATAAATTGACTATCATAGAATTTGGATCCATTCCATTTTTTTATAGATCTAGATCTATATTAACATGAAAATTAGGTAAGTATCTTGTTTTCATTATTATTACAATATCTAGCATATTTTTGCTTTTTATATTTAGCATCTCAATATTATAAATTTATTATATGTTTTTCTAAGTTTTAGAAATAATTGGCCTACTCTAGATATAGTCTACCATATTTTTTACCTAGGACATCTCTACCCCTTTTAACCCTATAATCCCCTAATCTAGATTTTAGGGTTAAAACATTTAGTGAACCCAACTTGTATGAATGTAATTTTTTATAGTTCCTAAAAGTTTTAAATCAACTATAATTTTATATTGTTATAATTTTCATTCCCTACTTATATTTTTGTTCATGTAACTTAGAAGTATCCCTAGATTGGGAGGTGTCTCTATTGAACATATTTAGCTTCCCCTCCTGCCACCTAAGATGTCTAAAACCAATGAGGGACCTAGTCCTATAGATCAGGATAATACCAATGTTGAGAATGAAAAAAATATTGATGAGGTTATCATAGTGTTTCACTAAATTTTGTCTATTTTAAGTCTAAAGGAAAATAGAAAGAAGGATGGGGATAAGGGATTAGAATAAAACTGGATTTAGTTTGTGCATCGTATCTAGATGTTGTGAGAACTCCTCTTTAGATAGGGAGGACTACCTGCAAGTAAGAAAGCTCTACCACAAGATGTTTATTAATAGATAAATGAGTGGACTTCCAAGCTATGTACTTATTCTAAGAAGTGTGAAACTTCCCTAGAGATGAAAATCTACTTTTGAGAGACAAAAGAATAATAAATAACTAAAATAGAGGTAAAGACAGAGTGAAAGAGAGATAAAATTACCATTTTTAAAAACCTGTACATAGCATAGAGTGACAAAGTGTAGGTGAGGTACTTTGTTTATGTTTTAGAAGTTTTTTTGGTAGGTTTTGAAGAGGTTAGGGAATCCATAGTCATCAACATCAGTAAGGAAGTGATTGATGCCAGTTATACTATCGAGGTTGGTAGTGAGGTGATCGATGTCGGTTAGGTTGCTGAGGTTAGTAGGGGAAATAATTATCTAGGATCTTGCAAAAGGCTTTTTTGGGTCTAAAAAATGGTTTGGATCAGGACAAGGAGGTTGGGAGAGTTATGAGAGGGAGATTATGGCTTAGTTAAGTCTAGTCAGAGGTTTTATATGTTAGGTTAATGGGAAACAATTAAGGAATCTTTGTAACTCCCTTATGGGGGTATGGTCAAAAGTTTGTAAAGCAATGCGGGGTAGATATAAATAAATAGAAGAATAAATATTTAAATGACCTAAAGTATCAGTGATGTACTTAGCTATGGTGGTTGCTAAATGATAAGTGTCAGGTTGATGGTTCCTATTAGGGAGTTTGAACCTGAGTGCTTGAACAAAGAGAATAAGCAGGTGTTATTGGTCCTCAAGAGCTTAGTTACTGATTGTGATTGACTTATGTAAGGTGATTATTAGCCTATATGTTGAAAATAGAATGCCAAGAGCCTCAAAGAGAGTAAGAAATGATTTTCTTAATTTTTACTGACCTGAACTATAGATTGGATTTTGGCTTATATTACTAACATCAGTAATCCCACTAATGTTATCCATGGGTCTACCGATGTCGATAGCCCTAGAATAGGTAAACCTTTCTATTTTTGGTTTTTTTCTATTATTTTGCATGCCAAGTGTGACACCCATTATAAAATGGTAAAAATAAGAGGTTAAGAAGGAAGTAGTTGTTTAGGAATTTAGTTTAGAAGTGGGAATAAGTCTTGGGTAGTTAAGATGAGGGGACCAGGTCTTGAGGTGACTCATTAGGGGAGAATTAGTCATACGGTGTAATGGCTAGGTAAGGTGGTAATAAGAGGTTTTAATTAACTTAATTAAGCATTTTAAATTAATTAAATGTGTGAGAGGTAAAAGTATAGGTTAAGGAGATTAATTGTTATCATTAGAATGGGTTTAGGGGGGTTTTGACATAGAGAGTTATGCACATGTGTGTGACATAATTTTGGTGTCTACATTTACCCTTTTTTATCTTGTAATTTATACTGACATATTTCAAGAAAAAAATAGGAGTTAGATGCTCTAAGTATTGGATGAGTTATCCCCCCTCAAAATGGTAATCGATGGAGGAGAAACTAGAATTGGGTACCATTTGGATAAAAAGGTAATTGGGTGATTGGTGGAGAATTAAGTATCACTTTGTATGCATATACCATAATGAGCTATAGTCAATAAAGTCAATAATAGGTAAGGTTAAGGAGGACTCAGATAGAAGTAACCAAAGCATAGCTTGTAATTGATAGCTGATAGGTTAAATCAATCAAAGTTGTAGCTCCAATGTCAATGTGTCCCAAGTATTCAAGGTAGGAAGTGCCCCTAGGAAACACAAAAGGATTGAAGGTGATAGGATGGGCTTGGTTTCCATCCACAACACCTAAAATACATGCATGTGCAAAATAGACAACTATAGCTGAACAACCTAAATGGTTAGGACAAGTAATACACTCCTAGTGTAAAAAGGTCATTGAGCAAGGAAATATTCATGATCTATAAGAAAAGTCATGGAGGGTAAATATTTAAGTGATCTTTAATGTCATTTTGTCTTGGTTGGGGTAGATATATATGATCTTCAAGTGCCCTAGTGTATGGGTGAGGTCTGAAAAGTTGGGAGTGGTTGGTGGGTAAAAATAGTATTAGAATGGTGTTGATGTCAGTTAGATATGTTGATATCAGTAATATAAAGTTCTAACATTGGTAAACCTAGGGTAACATTGCTGATATCAATAGGCATAAGCACTAATGTCAATAGGTTAGGTCAAGAATACTGACATTGGTGGCCAACCAAACCTGACAGAAATGGGGTTTAATGACTGACCAAACTCATTTGCAAATTTTTGATTGGAGAGAAAAAATAGAGCTTGAGAGTGACTTGAGATGGTAGTGTAAGGAGGGGACCCAGTGGGAGGTGCACAACCATAGGAGCTAGTGGTGCCAACTAGGAGGAGATGGAGAGATCAGTGAGGTCAACTGACATCAGCCAACAAAGCATCAAGGTTAACTGATGTCATCCATTATGTAGACCAAAAAATCACTAACATTGGCATTATTTTTGATGTCAGTGACTATAGAAAAGTAGCATAATAGGAGAAAGGGTGAGTTTTGGATCTCTAACGGAATTATTTAACTAACCTAATGGCCGAGCTAGCCTTAGAAGACCCTGTGTTATCTGAGTGCTACCTACATAGCCTAGTTTAGGTCTTGAAGCCAATTTAGTTCTCCCAAAACCTAAGAAAAAGATATAAAAAGGTATTTTTGAGGGAAAAAGGTAAGTTGAGATAGTTGGAGAGGTCTAGGGCTTAAAAGATAGATCATAGTGTCAAGAGTCAAGAATATAGGTAGTGAGGCCTAGAGTTGGCATAGGTGGGTAGGTCTAGGGTAGAGAGAGAGAGAGGAAATAAAGCTTAGGGTAGAGAGAGAGGTAGTGAAGCCTAGGGTAGAGAAAGAGAAGAAATGAAGCCTAGGGTAGTTAGTAAGGTGGGTATATGGCTAAGCTAACCTTAGAAGACTCCATATCGACTGAGTGCTACCTACATAGCCTAGTTTAGGGCCTCAAACCAATGTAGTTCTCCCAGTGAGAAGGGAAAAATGTGCTGATAGAGTAGATTAAAAGGGATGTGGATTGATTTTTTTGTGTATGGATGTAGGCAAGGATGAGCTTACACTATGAGATCATCTACTGAGGTTATTAACATACATGAAGAGAGATGTTACTTTAGATGAGTGAGAGAATATGGTAGCTATGGTTTTAGGATGAGTATGATGGTATTATCATGTCACATAATATGTGTTATTGATGATAGATTTTATTAAGAGGTTGGATCATACTGCTAACACCTTCTATCTACTGACTGCAAAGTTAACAGTAACATAGGAGGATGTCTATAGATTTCTACTGCTACCACTCCAAGGTGAGGATCTTTTCACATGCTTGAGAGAGGATCATGATATACACATGGTCACTTTATATGGGGAGAAAGCTAGTGAGGTGACTTAACACTCTGTGAGTTTCACAAATAAGCCACTCTATATGGCTGATGAGGAGCATCATCATCTGAGCATCTTGATGATGATAAGGATCATAGTGTATGCATTACCTAATGCATATATAGGGAGATTCTCAATTTATTTGATAGGTGTGCTTACATAGATGATTGAGTAGTGTACTTTTTCTACTTGAGGTCTAATATTGTTGGCATACTTATATAAAGAGCTATGGGGTTTAAGGCTGCATCAGTAATATAGTTTATGTGTCAGCCATCTACTATATTATTGGACATATGAGTACATCATGGTGACACAACCACTAAAATTACCTACCAATATCTTAGCTAGATTTAGGGTTGTATTTAGATGGTGGAGAGATGGGATGACATAGACTCAAGTATATGGTATCATGTGAGACATTGGTTACTATAGGTGCATGATCAAGGTCTTAATCCCTACAAATATCATGTGGAGATCATATTTGATATATCCAATTTTCAGAGTGTAGGTAGATTAGCTTATTGGGTTGTAGAGCTCACTATGTGTCAGGGGGAGATGGGATGGTGAGTTGGAGATGGTACTCATGGCACATGTCAGGAGGTAGTTTGGTCTACTATAGGATATTCCACCTTCCTTCCCTTGATACAGGAGGGATGACATAGAGGCACCCTTACCATTACTCTAGGAGATTGATGGGCTAGATTTTGAGGAGCTATTAGTAAGGCTAGGTGTTGGGGACCTAGGGTATATAGTAACCTATACTAATTTGTGGGTAGGGTTACATCTAGTGATAGAGGTTAGGAGGCCACCATAAGATTTACAAGGGTTAGTTAGAGAGATGGATGTAGTGCCATAGACCTAAGATATCATAGTACAGGCCTGAGATGTAATAATCCAAGCTTGAGAGATAGCCTAGGTAGATATTTTAGCCTTATAAGGGTAGGTGGTGATATTATAGGGTCAGATTGGGGCTCTATAGGGTAAGGTTGTATCACTAAAAGGATAGGTGATTGTTTTATAGGGTCAAGTGACTATAGTGACAATAGAGAGAGATAGTCTCAGAGCAGTAGGCTAGGCCACTCCTCTTCTTCCACCACCTTAAGGACCAATACAAGTTGGGTCATCATCAAGTGTTATGGGTCCTCCATATACTATACCTATGGAAAGGCACTCAATTTGCCTAGATGAAATTGCTTAAAATGTGAGGGTGATTAGAGAGTTCCCATAGATATAGAGATATTTAGAGTTTAAAGAGTAGGAGAGGTTGATGTCACGTGTGACAAAATCTATCTCACATTGACGTAGATAGATGGAGAGTGGTGATGATACTACTTCTGTACATCCATATAGACAACCTCAAGGACCCTAAATATTAGTTTTTACCAATTTTTATTTATATATGTTACATGTATATCAGCCTATGAGATGAAGATGTGAGATGTACATTTTGAGAGAGATTTATGATATTATGATGATGTAGATGATAATATGTACTTTGATCACATATTATATATATGAGATGTTCATTTATTTCCATGTGTTGATTTGAGATGTGTTGCTTATGATTATGATGATGATGTGGATTATGTTAATGCTATGTTAATTTAGATGTTAATTTTGATCATGTTATTTGAGTTTAGACTAGCCTTTCCCATTTATGTGATGGTATATGCATAGTTGATTGGTTAGTTTCATCTTAGCATTTTTCCATATTTGTGATGGTGTATGCTAATGAATAGAGTGGTTATGTTAGTTTATTTTAGATTTTTTTCCATATTTGTGATGGTGTATGCATAAAATAAATAGGTTGGTTAGGTTAATTTATTTCAGAATTTTTCCATATTTATGATGGTGTATGTATAAAATAAATAGGTTTTTTAGGTTAATTTATTTCAGCATTTTTCCATATTTGTGATGGTGTATGCATAAAATAAATAGGTTGGTTATGTTAATGTTGGTATGACATTGTCTCTTCATATCAAAATAGAGATATCTACATGTGATGTAGATGGGAAAATAAAGAGGCAGAATGCTCATGCATTGGTAAAGACTATAATTTATAACATAAATAGGCTTAGAAAAATGAGCCCCTTTCATGCCTTATATATTTGAACCATTGTGTTTGTTAGAGAAGCATTGTGTTTACCTTATGTTAAGTGACCTTCATAGTCCCTTGAAATACTATGACGGGAAAAAGGGTAGACTGAGGAAAAAAATTTAGATAGCATAACCTACCAAGTAGAAATGATATGTCCCTTTTGTGGGTGACCCGAGAACTAATATAGGAAAGTCCATGACTTAAAGTTTTTTGTTTTTGTTTTTGTGTAAACTAATCAATGCAGGAAGCCTACAATGGGATTTTGTATAGGTTAAGGTTATGCAAAGAGGTGAGGAGCCCTTTGCATTCTAGGCATTTGTTTTTAATTTCAAATAGCTGTACCTCAAGGGAGTAGTCTATTAATAGTAACAAAGGGAAGTTACACAACTATTCTTCAAAGGAATAGTCTACCTTGAAAAGAATGACTTGAGATTTTATAACTTTTTCAAATATCCCATTTTTTTATTTTTAAGTAATGGTCAAGACTATAGAGGCTTAGGAGTTTTCTACTATGAAGATAAAACCATACCACTATGTAATTTATCCAAGTGTATAGGAGTAAGGGTGAAGATGAAGGGAAATGAATATAATAGGGATGCTCAAGGGATGAGCTCAAGTTAAACATGAAATAAAGCGACACTAGTTTAACAAAATAATGGTCATAGATGTAAGGCATTTAAAGGCTTGAGCTCTGGCCTTCCTTCAAGAGAAGATAAGTGATAAGTTCCTAAACCATATTTATGAGTTATGATATAAGGTCCAAGCCAATTAGGAGAAAACTTACCCCATTTTCTTTTCTCCATGTTTGTCACATATTGATTTTCTTTTAAGATGAAATTTCTTATATTGAAATCTCTCTCTTTAAGGTTTTTTTTATAAGCACGTTTGATACACTCTTGATAGATTTGAAGATGGTTGATGGCTATGAGATGATGTTCATCAAGTAATTCAAGTTGGGCCAAATGTTCTTAGCAGAATTCATAGTTAGTAAGCATGTCATGTAGAGAAATACAAAGAGAATGAATCGAGACCTCAAGAGGTAAAACTCATCCATCCAATATACCAATGAAAAAGGTGTAGCACCCATAGGGGTTCAAATGCTAGTGTAGTAAGCCCATAAATCAAAAAGAATGTGTGTGTGCTAATCCTTTCCCATATCATTGACTACATTCATGATAATTTTGGTCAAAGTTGGTTAGAATCTTCTTCTTGTCCATTAGCTTGGGGATAGTATGGTGATGGAAAGATTAATTTGATTTTAAATGCATCACAAAGACCTTGAACAATCTTGTTTTTGAAAGACTTGCCATTATCAATTATATTCTTGTGAAGTACACCAAAATGATAGATGATGTGATGTTTAATGAAGTCAAAAATTTTGTTAACTTTAGTGGAGATGAGAGGGATGGCCTTGACCCACTTGGTGAAGTATTCAATGGTAGTAATGATATAATGATGATGGAGTGATGAATGAGGGTTAATATCTATGATTAGATCTAAGCCCCATTGGGAGAAGTGCAAAAAGTATTTGGAAACTTGTAATGCATGATTGAGAACATGAAGGAGGTTAGCATGTTGTCAACACTTGATACAACTACAAATGTAATCAGCATAGTCTTGATGAAGTGTGGGCCAATAATAGCCAAGTTGAAGGATATGTTTAACAACTGTGTGACCATTGAAATGCCCACCACAAATCCCATCATGGACTTCCTTAATAATAAATGGAGTCTCAGTACTAGTTAGGCATCTAAGGAGAAGGCCATTAAAACTTCACTTATAGAGAAGTCCCCTTAGTATAGTGTAATGAGTAAAACATTTTATGAAGGCCCATTTCACATTCTTAAAAAGATTAGGAGGGTAATAGACAAGGAAATACAATCTATGAGTTGTTTGTACCATAAGTCATGTGGGTTGGTTGTTACATTTTTGACAAAGAGGATGTTAGTTGAAACATAGGAGTGTAATGTTAAGTGATGCACAATGACATAGAATATAGAAGAGGAGGATAAAGAGGGTATGTGTGAATCAAGTGAAGCCATCATGTTAGCAAACTTGTTTGTAGATCAAGGAATAGTTTTCAAGAGATAAGAGTCAAATGATCCCAAGAGTGTATCTACATGATGTTTATACTGCTGAAATTTTTTGTTTTTGCATAGGTAGGAACCATTAACTTGGTTAACTACTAGCTGAAAATCACCAAAAATGATTATAGATTTGATACCTAAGAAGAGAGCTCTTTGAAGTCCTAAAATCAAAGACTCATATTTGACAATATTGTTAGTGCATTCAAAATCTATTTTAAATGACAAAGGCATAGGCTCACCATCTAGAGGAATAAGAATGACCCCCACACCCCCACCATGTTGGCATTTAGATTTATCAAAAACCATCATCATAGGAGATGTCATCGATGGAGAGTGTTGCAATAGATTCATAAAGGAATTAAATGTTTGAAGGTTTATTTTCAGGTAAAGGGGTAGTAGCTAACTAGTCAGTGACTGTTTGCTCTTTAATAGATATTTTCTAAATTAACACTAAGTTGAATTTAGCAAGAAGCATGAGCCACTAAACTACATGTTAGTTGTGATATGGTTTGGAATGTATATATTTGAGAGGATGAGTATGGGTGACCACATAGGTTTTACAATTTAGGAGATAATGGTGAAGCTTAAAGGTAGAAAAGACCAACACAAGGCAAAGTTTTTCAGTATGGGTATATCAAGTCTCATAATCAATACTGTGCAGCTTATGTAATAAACCACCTACTCTCGATGTTGGTCATCTCGATGTGCAATCATAACACCTAGAGAATGGTCTATTACAGAGATGTATAAGTAAAAATGCTAATTTTCCTTAGGAAAAATAAGAATTGGTGGGGAAATAAGGTATTGTTTAAGTGTGCCAAAGGATTCCTGGCAATCTATATTCCATTATAAGGAGATATAATTTTTGAGGAGATGGTGAAAGGGTTGGCAACAATCTAACAACTAGGAAATGAAGCATCGAATTAACTAAATTTTGCCTTGTAGGCTACAGAGTTGTTTGATATTAGTAGGTGGAGGTATTTTTAAGATTTCTCTAACCTTAGTAGGATTGACCTTGATACCACGGAGAGAAATGATAAAACCTAAGAGTTTACCAAAAAGAACACCAAAGATATATTTCTTTGGGTTTAGTCAAATGTTATATTGGAGGAGATGAGTGAATATGGTTTTGAGATTTTTCAAGTGTTTTTGATGAAGTTTAGACTTTCCAAGTAAGTCATCCACATAATCTTCCATAATTTTGTGTAGGAGATCATGGAAAATGTAGGTCATGGCATGTTGGTAAGTTACACCATTGTTTTTCAGGCCAAAAGGCATGACCCGATAATAGAAATCCCCCCATGGGGTAATAAATGCGGTCTTGTGGTGATCCTCAAGAGTGACCAAGGTTTGATTATATCCATAGAATCTATCCATAAGTGATAACATCTAATGGTCGGCCATTAGATCAATAAGTTAGTTGATACTAGGCAATGGGAAATCATCTTTTAGATAGGTGAGATTTAAATCATGATAGTCGATGCAAATGTGGATTCCCCCAGTAGTTTTTATTATAGGAAAAATATTGGAAATCCATTTTAGGTAGTTGATGGGTTGGATAAAGTTAACAAAAAGGAGGCATTAGAGCTCTTCTTTGATAAGCAGAGCGATATGAGGATGCATTTTGTGAAGCTTCAGCTTAATGGGTTTAGAATCTCAATTGGTGACAATATTATGGGTGACGATAGAGAGGTAAATACCAAGCATGTCATTATAAGACCAAGTGAAGGATTTTCTATGGTCATTAAGAAACATGGTATAATCATCTTGCTCATAGGAATCTAAAGATTTGTCAATCTTGAGGATGCACGATTATCATGGGAGGGTTAGTTGATGTCAATGGTTGATCCATTTAACATATCTTGCATTTTAGATCAGAGTGATCATTGGATATAGGAATCATCCTCACCCATATAGGTGAGAATTTCATTGTCATCTTGACATTGGATAGTGTTAATAGTGGTATAATCTACATCAATTATTTTAGGATGAACGAGAGGAAGGGACCTTGTTTCCTTACCCTGACGATAGGTGAGAGGTCCCAAATAGATGGCATTTATTGAAAAAAAATTAGGAGGTATAGATACCTCCAATTTGATAGGTGATAATGGAGATGAAGGTGGAGAAGGAGAGATTATTTCTTTGACAATTGGTTCATGGGAGGTTTTAGTGAGTTTATTTGGTTCATCATATCCCACCCCATGCGTCTTTTTACCATTTTCACTGGTATTACTATTAGGATATTCAATAGGCATATGTAAAAACCAAAACCAAATCCTTTCGAGGCACACCTATAGAGATAGATGTGAGAAAATCTATGGCTACATAGGAAAGAGAAGTCATAGGTAAATGGTTGTGGTGAAGAATATAGATTACTGACAGTGGGAGTTTGATCAATTCCTTCGTATGTGAAACTAGTTTAAAGGTTAGGGGTTCCATAAGGGATGACCATCCCAATATAGGGATCATAATTTGGGTGCATATTAATCCTTCCATATTATTGTGGAGTATAGAACATGTTGAGCATCAATAAATGATATTCACCGAGTCACAAATATTGAAAGGTCTTCTTCATGGAATGTTTATCAAGAATTTGTGTTATTGATATCTATATAACCATGGGAGAGGAGCTTGTGGAAGCTTCAAAAGCATCATTTGAATAATATGATGTTTTCAATGGGATTAGAACATCATTGGGACTATAGGTCATATTACATGTTTTAAATGAAGGTGGGTCAACAGGTATAACATGTACTTGTCCATCATGCTCAAACTTGACACAGTGGTGCAAAGTTGAGGGTACACACGCCATAACATGTATCCAAGGTCATCTAAGTAGTATATTATATTGGAACTCTCCTTCCATAACATATAAGAGCTTAGGAACTATACAAGGACCTACATGGATATGTAAGACAATAGTACCCACCATAGTAGATGTAGAATCATTAAAGGAATGGAGTATCACATTAGTTTGAGACATGAAATTATCAGGAAGGGATAGCTATTTATAGGCATGGGTGGAAATAATATTAATAATATCTCCCCCATGTATCATAACTCTCTTGATATGAGTTTGATCAATATATGTGGTAATGAAAAGGGTAGAATCCTGATCTTCAAGGTGTTGAAGTGGAATTTTTGAATCACTAAAAAAAATTAGGGAGATAGAATTAAGGGATTTGACCAAAGCTGCAAGAGGTTGGGGATCATTTGATTGTACCTCAATTTCTTTCAAAACACTAATCAAAGATTGATGGTGTTAGAATGAGTTTTATATTAACTCATATAAAGATATTTTCATGGGATTTTGGTGATGTTATTTCACCATTGAGATTTGAATAATGTCTAAAGATGTAGTTTTGAGAACACCCAAGATGGAAATCTTAGGACTAGCAGGGGGAGTGTCTTTGGTAAAGGGATGGGTCCAAGGAGTAGTGACCTTTTCCTTAGCTTTATCCTTTTGGTTTTGTGACCGTGTGGCCACATTAACTATGTTGATTTGAAAAGTTGTTGAAGGATGTGGTAAAGGGGTTACGATGACATCTTTGGGTTTAAATTTAGGTGGAATAGTAGGAGGCACTATTGATGTCAAAGGTGAAATAATGGGAAGGTTAATAGGAGTATCATTGAAAAGAGTGTCAACATCAAAGTGTTTTTGAATAACCATTGTGAGGGCTTTACAATTCTCAGTATCATGTCTAGGTGAATGATGATATAAACACACTTGTGTATCATCAAACCAAGATGGCTTCATTCCAAGAGGATAATAAGGCTTAATAGGAGGAAGAGTTATTACTGAAGATTACAATAACTAAAGTAAGAAAAATATTTGAGAGACTACAAGTGGGATCACACTTGTTGTGTTAATAGGAGTGGACACCTTCTTTTGTTTCAGTGTTGGAAAGGTAATTTTACATGGTGTCTTGTTTGGAGATGGTGGAATTACATGTTTTGATATCACTTTCTTAGTGTCAGATGTAAGAGGCCTAACATATGGTAAAGGTAAGAGTGGAGGTATCTTAACATTTTGTTTGGCTTAGTTAGATGACATTTAAACTAAACTAGAAGGGTGCAACCCCAAAATGGATGGTAAAGTTGAGGGTGGAAGAAGGGATCAGTGAGATCTAGGAGGCTTAAAATTATTCTATATTTTAGGGAAAGAAACTCTAACTTATGGTTGAGGAGTTAAATATAATTTCATCTATGGATGAATTAAATTAGAAATGGGGCATACACCTAAGGGCCTGATTTGCTTTAATGTAACACATTCCTACAAGGGTGAGGGTTCTGACATAGACATCTAAACTTTAGGTGATTTTGGTGAAGAATCTCTATCTTTTTCAAAGACCTTAGGGTAAATTTTAGTAAGGGGATTGGTGGTAAAGGTTGAAATTCATTATTTTGGATATGGATTCTTAATATAGTCCCAAAATCCCATGTAGTCAAGCTTTATGGAGTCAAAAAATTCTATACTTTTCACCAAATGCGAGAAGGCTTTTGATGAAGTTGACATAGGCTGTACAGTTGTGTCTTTAGAAAGCTATGGTGTTTGGGAAAGAGGGAAATCATTGGTTTCTAATACTTTGAGCCAAAGATGAAAAAGAACCACAATGGGGTCATCTTCGACAGAGATGGGAGAAGAGACTTGGGATGCCATGGTTGGAGGGGAGGTAGGCAAAGCAGGTTCCTCAAGAGGGTAAAGCATAGGTATTATGGCTCCCTAAACATTTGGGTGAGGCATGGATAAAGTATGATCCTCCATAGTTAAAATAAGGGGTAAGAGTGGTGAAATTGGAGTAGGTACAATAGGTCTCTCATCTATTATGGGAGTAGATGATATGGAATCTTCTAGGTGCAAAGGTGAGGTGGGTGGGGTACCACTCTCTATAGGTAGAGGAGAAGTAGGTGAAGAAGGCTCATCAAGAGGGTATAATGTAGGAATGATGTTCCCTTCAACATGTGGTTGAGTAACATGTAGGAGGTGGTCTTCAAATGGTAAGAAGAGAGGTAATATTGGTGCAAACATAATTGGGATTACATGCTCCTCAAGTGGAAAAAAGAGTGGTAAAGGAGGTTCCTCCTCTCGAGGGAGTGGAACGGGTGAAATAGGCTCTTCTATCTGAGGAGGAAAATCGGTAAAATAGATTACACTAAGTGTGGGGGAGGATTCAATGAAATAGGTGTCTCCTGTTGAGGGGTAGGTTAAACTAAAGATAAAGGAAAAAACATATTAACCATATGGATATTATGATCACCTAAGTTAGGTGTGGACTAGACAATATTTTGATTTGGTGAATAATTGTAAAAGGGTATTTGAACACATCCATACTTTAATTAGGATGTGCATTAGGATTATCCAACATGAGCTCACCTCTATCAAGCATATCTTGAACAATGTTCTTGAGTGTCTTGAAATTATTAGAGTTGTGACTTTTAACTCGATGGTAATCACAAAAATCATATTCCTTGTACCAGGTTGGGATAGGACATGAAGGGTCAAATTTTATAGGAGGTTTAATCTAAGGAAGGGTTATGACACCTTGTTTCAATAGTTTTTCCAAGATAGATGTATATGATTCCTTAATGGGAGTGTATTATCTTTGTTCATATTGTTGTTAGAATTGCTTGGTCAAATTTTAAGAAGTTTAAGAATTCTATTGGTTTATGGTTGTGGAAGAGGCTGACTTAATGACCACTACATTGGTGTATCCTTTAGCCTTTTTTTTATAGGGATAAGTTTTAGAGGAGGATTCATTTGACTTGGTATTGGGATTTTTATTGTGCAACTTGACTTTGCCTTCATCAATAGCATGAACCTTGAGTTTTCATCATATTGTAAAAGCTTCATCAAATGTGTAGAAAGTTTGTATTTGGAGTGTGGATGAGATGTGATTAGCACATGCCCTTGATAAAATCTCAATAAGCTCAAGTTGGGTTAAGGAGAAGGAGAGTTGATTGATTAAGCTTCTCTAATGAGTGAAAAAATTAGTAATAGACTCATCATCAAATTATCTGATAGAATATAGGTCCATTATAGAAACCTTCTTAGAAATGTTAATAAAGAAATGGTATAGGAATATTTGTGTAAGTTGGGTAAATGAGAAAAGGGAGTGTTGAGGTATATAGCTATCAATCCAAGGCAGCACCTGAAGGAGACATAGGGAAAGTGTGAAGTAGTAACGCATCATCATGCCCTATTAAATAACAAGCATGTCTAAATACTTGAAATTACTATTGTGGGTCCTATTTATTTTATAAATTAGTAAATTTAGGGAGCTCACATTGGCTTGGATAAGGGAGAATATACACAAAAGGATGGATTGGTTCAATGCATATCTGATCATAAGATAATATATTCTTTGAACTAGAAATAGATGTCTCTAAATTAGACATCTTATCCATTAACATCTTAATGAGGTCTAGAGGGGGATTAGTTTGGGGGATTCTTCCTAACTTATAGGGAAGCTAATAGGAATTAGAGGTAACATATGACATAGGTTTCTAAGGTTGCGTCAGGGAAACATAAGGATAATGAGTCATAGGCTGAGGTAAAGAAAGAAAAGGGAGTTGTCCCATTGGATTGGAGACTATGCCTTGGTTGGTTATTATTATAGGTTTAATTATTGGCATGGTTAGAATAGACAAAATGTGAGTCATAACTTAGGTAATTATAGGCATGAGGGTGGATGGAATAGGTACCACAAAATTCTAGAATGGGGTGCGACTTGGCTGAACTGGTTGTGATTGTGAAAGTAGGGAAGTTACACCAGTGTTTAAGTGGGATTGGGTGGTTGGAGATGACACATTTTGGACATTGTTTATAGTTGGGTTAATCATCGAAGTGGTGGTTTGGGTAACCATAGGGAAAATAGTGGAGGTAACTAAAATTGAGGTTGTCTCCATTAAAGAGGTTGGCATACCATAGATTGGGTCACCTAAAGAATTATGGGTTTAGCTCATAGCAAGGTAATGCTGAAGGGTTGCCACATTGTGATCAACAAATTTATCAAAATATTGATCTCCCTCAGGCACAATGGGAATTTGGTTAGGACTGGGAGTATGCTCTGTATTTGAAGTATGCTCCATGATAGAATCAAAAGTGAGAGGGGAAGGTGGAAGTGGTTGTTAGCTTGCATAATCACCAATTTTTTGGCCTGAGCTCGTGTGAATACCATGAAAGATGTGGTTTAAATAGTATTACTACCTCATATTTGAAAAAGGATAAAGAAAAGCCATATTTGAGTGTAGGGAAATGGGTTATTTTAGCTTGTTATTTTGAGTAGATGAAATTACACAGTCACCAATGTTGGTATGGATAACCGGTATCAGTTGGAACAGTTTTTTGATGTTGGTGAAATAACCAATGTCACTAGGTAAAGTCTACTGATATTGGTAATGTTAACCAATGTCGATCACTGTGAAATCTTGGGAAATAGAAAATATGATGTTTTAAGAAATTAGAGGCTAAAAATAAGTAAAATAGTGGATGTAAAAGGTCCGTGTAAGAAGGAGTAACACTAAAAAAAATGAGATAATAGGTTATACAAACTGAGCTTTAGAAATAGTATTGATTTTGTGAATCAATAGAAAAGAATCCTTACCAACTCAAAAATATAGAAGGCAATTAAAAAGAAAAAAAGAACATTCAACTAGCAACTATTAAGTCCTAGAGAATAATTTAGTCTCATTTTGGCTTATGCCTTAATCAGATAATAAGAAGAGAATTTGGTTATCTAAGGTACTAGAAAGTAATCTAGAGCTAGTTCTAGGTTAGTTTTGGTGATTAAGACGAAATCTATGTTAGACTAGGTACACTTGTTATAGGAGCTTGCTCTATGTACTTCACAAACCTAGAGCTGAGCTAGGCTACTTAGCCAAAATATACCTTCTATATAGAGATTATACTCTATCAGAGAATGAAGTGGGTTCTCCTCTTGGTGGTGAAATCCAAGTAGGATAGCTGAGGAGGGTAAGGTGATGAAATCCTAATGGGCCTTTTCTCAAGTGAATGTGATTTGGTTTTGTAACATATGTGTACTATGATTTATTCAAAATGATTTTAATTAACTAGGTGAATTAATATGAAACAAGAAAACTATGAAATATAGTAAATTTTAAACCCAAACTTGAAATGTTTATATTTGAATGAAAAAGAAAGGAAATAGGAATAGAGTATGAATTTAACTATCCTAATATGCATGCAAGAGGAAGTAAAGAAGGGATTCTCTTTTTATTTTTGTAAAATAAAATGAAAAATTGCTTTTAGAGGCAAGGAGAAAATAAAGAAAATTTTAGTTTTAATGCCTTTTAAATAGAAAATAAGATATCAAATTTTTCATTTTTAAGAGAAAAGAGAAGAAATAATTGCAAGAAATAGAATTCTCATTATATCTCACCTATATGAATGTTTAAAACAAGAAATGAACCCAAGGAAAACTCTAGGGTCCCACCGGGCATGCCAAAAATATTTCACTAAATTTCGTCTATTTTAAGTCTAAAGAAAAACAGAAAGAAGGATGGGGACAAGGGATTAGAATGAACCCAAATTTGGTTTGTGCATTGTATCCAGATGTTTTGAGCACTCCTCTTTGGCTAGAGAGGACTACCTATAAGTAATAAATCACTACCACAAGATTTTTTTTAATAGATAAATGAGTGGGCTGCCAAGCTACACACTTGTTCTATGAAGTGTGAAACTTCCCTAGAGATGACAGTCCACTTTTGAGAGCCAAAAGAATAATAAATAAATAAACTAGATGTAAAGAGAGAGTGAAAGAGAGATATAATTACCATATTTAGCAACCTTTACATAGTAGAGAGTGATAGGGTGTAGGTGAGGTACTCTCTTTATGTTTTAGAAGTTATCTTGGTAGGTTTTGAAGAGGTTAGGGAATCCATAGTCATCGATGTCAGTAGGGGAGTGACTAATGTCGGTTATACTACCAAGGTCTGTAACGAGGTGATCGATGTTGGTTAGGCTACCAAGGTTGATAAGGGAAATAATTGTCTAGGATCTTATAAAAGGCTTTTTCTGGTCTGGGAAATGGTTTTGATTAGGCTAGGGAGGTTGGGAGAGTTATGAGAGGGAGATTATGGATTGGTTAAGTCTCGTCAAAGGTTTGGTATGTCATGTTAAGGGGAAACAATCAAGGAAGATTTGTAACTCCCTCATGGGGGTATGGTCAGAAGTTTGTAAAGTAATGTAGGGTAGATACAAATAAATAGAAGAATAAATATTTAAATGACCTATAGTATCAATGATGTACTTAGCTATGGTGGTTTCTAAATGATAAGTGCTAGGTTGAAGGTTCCTATTAGGGAGTCTGAACCTAAGTGTCTGAATAAAGAGAACAAGTAGGTTTTGTTGGTCTTTAAGATCTTAGTTGCTAATTATGATTGACTTACGTAGGGTGATTGTAAGCCTGGATGTCAAAAATATAATGTCGAGAGCCTCAAAGAGAGTAAGAATTGATTTTCTTAATTTGTGTTGACCTAAACTATAGATTGGATTTTGGCTTATATTATCGACATTAATGTTCCCACCAATGTCGATCATGGGTTAACCAATGTCAGTGGCCCTAGAATAGGTAAACCCTTCTATTTTTAGCCTATTTTTTATTGTTGTGTGTGTCAAGTGTGACACCCATTATAAAATGGTAAAAATAAGAGGTTGGGAAGGAAGTAGTTGTTTAAGAATTTAATTTGGAAGTGGGAATAAGTCTTGGATAGTTAGGATGAGGGGACCAAGTCTTGAGGTGACTCATCAGGGGAGAATTAGTCATAGGGTGAGGTGGCTAGGTAAGGTGGAAATATGAGTTTTAAATTAACATAATTAAGTATTTTAAATTAATTAAATGTGTGAGGGGTAAAAGTATGGGTTAAGGAGATTAATTATTATTATTAAAATGAGTTTAGGGGGGTTTCAACACAGGGAGTTATGCACATGTGTGTGACATAATTTTGGTGTCTACACAGAATATTATCTTGATAATGAAAACCAAGAGTCTAATGTAACTGATGAACATGAGCAAATAGACCAGGAACAAGTGTCATTAATTACATTATTTCAATAATGTATTCAATAAAACCCTAAATATTTTGATGAAATATTAAAAATTATATTAGAAACTAAAAACCAAAAATCATATATGAACAAGTAGGTATATATTGATCATGTTATTTTAGCTATGGGTCATCCTTGTAGACACTTTATTTTAACCACTTCCCTATCTAAAATATGTTTATAATGACTTTATACAATTTCATGCAAGTTTAAAAAAAAATCTCCAATTAGACCTAATTTACCAACAAAATTTTCTTTTAAAACCAAAACCATAGAAATACATCCCTAATTGGGATAATAAATCATCTTACATCATTTACCTTGTTTAGTGCATCTTGAATTAAATCAGCCCTTTACAAGTGTCCTCACAAGACAATTAAGTGAGTAATTAATTGACAAAGAAATATTTGAATATTTACTTATCTTCTAATTGCTAATTAATCACCTTAATTAATTATTGTAATCATTCATCTATTAAGAAATTCCATGGATTTGAATAACCTATTTTACTAAAACCAAAATTGAATTATTGCCTCACATAGGTGATGTCATAGGGTTAGGTTAATGGGATGGAGTGGAGTGTGGGAAAGGTGGATTATGAAATGGCCACTTACATACACTCTTACATCTCTTACAACCCTCTTACCTACTCAAAGAGGACTAATGATTGCAATTTCCTTCTAAAATGCCTTCCATACTCCAAAAGGCCTTAAATGGTAGATATTACACACTCTAAAGGTGTAATCCTATATTTAAGGATTGATCCCAAACCATCCATCTTAAAATGAGATGAACGGTTCATATTAGTTCAAAAAATATACTATGCCCTTAAACATAGGCATGTCTTGGGATATGTGTGGTTGACTTGTGGCTTAAATACCTCTTTTATATTCTTATTACATTTCTCTATATTATTAGTTAGGTCAGTTTATGGAATATCCATGGCTATGTAGACTATATATATGGGGTAGTGGTTAGTCTTTGATTATAATATTAATTATTCTACTCTTAGAAAATTATTATAGAGGTTCTCTCTCAAAGTGGCTTTGTTATATTATCTAATATTCTACACTGCTATCAATTATTGTTGTGTGATCTATCATATTTGCTTATTCTATGCAAATATCTAAGTAATTTCATTACAAATGGTATCATATATTTGATTTGAGTATGTTTTCTATGATGGATTTTTTTAAGATTTGGTGAGGCGTGTCTTCTATGAGGAGAAATAGAGAAAAAACATAACTTACAATATGGGAATAATTAATTTTTTTTGTCAGCGTAGTATTGTTTGAAACACTTTTTTGAAAAAAATAATAAAAAAAAATTGAAAAAAAAAATTTGCTTTGCATGATTGCAATCATTGGATTCATCTCGATGAGATGATCACAATGATATATTACATTGATACACTTTTTTATGCCAAAATGTTTTACCTTATTATGCAAAGGTAGTCATTGGATTCATCTTGGTGAGGCAATCATAATGGTACCATCTCCTAGTACACTTTTTTAGGGCCAAAAACCCTCCTAGGTTTTGTATATGTCTAGTCCTACATGGGGATGAAAAGTGGGGAAATAAACTCCCAAGACTCCTACCAATGACATGGAATTTAGAACTTTAGGTCGATTGATTTTTTGACTTTAGGCTCACATAAAGGGCTTGGTGTGGCATGATGACTTTGTTGTAGTTAAAAATGATGTTTTAGGGATGTACAGAGAGATTAATGGGGTTTAAAATCAATTGAATCAAATCACTACTTCATTGGTTACTCTTTCATCTTAGTTACAGTCAAACAACCCTCCACTTCATCATTCAGGTCTTCCTCCTCTCAAGACTAACATCTCTAATTATGGTGTGAAACTGATGTTTCCCAAAGTGTACATGCATACATTTGATGGTAAGGATCCACTCACTTCAATTACCCAAATAGAGAATTTATTTGATCTACATCAAACTCCTACTTCTCAAAAGTTGATAGTGGCATCTTTGTATTTGGAACATGAGTAGTTCATTTGGTATCACTAGTTATGTGCTCAAAATAAAAAGAATGGTGCTCTTATTACATGGTCTATTTTCATTGATGAGTTGTTTTCTCATTATCATAATAATGTCTCTAAGAACTAATTCATCCAATTAGCCAAACTATGAAGGATTATATTCATCAGTTTTAGAATCTATCCTTATGGGTGGAAGACATCACTGAGGAAAATTTGACTGATCTATTTTTGAGTTGTCTCAAAGATATCATCCACTTGGAGGTTTAGATGTTTAACATAGAATCTGTATCAAAAGATATCCCATGGGCACACATGGAAGAGGAAAAAGAGATGGTCAAATAGAAAACCTTCACTACTGGTCATAATCACACCTTTCTAGCACCATCATATCCTCATTCCACTAGACTGACACTTCGAAAAATTGAGGAGAAGTGAGCCAAAGGGTTATGTTATGGTTGTGATAGAAAATGGATCAAAACCCATCATTATGCTAAAAAGAAGTTGTTTTACATCAAAGGTACCAATGAGTATGATGAGGAGGAGGAGGCACTTGGTGAGGATGAAGAAGGTCCTGAGGAAAAATCTAAAGACTCTCAGCCTACTATTTCTTGTCATACCCTTTCAAGTATTAGTACTACCCAAAATCTTAAGGTGGTGGGTTTTCTAAATAAATAGGTCATTGTTCTGATTGATTCTAGGAGTACACACAACTTCATCAATAATAATTTGGTTTCTCACTTAAACTATTTCATTTATCCCACTCCAAAATTTGAGGTCATGATTGCAAATGGTGGTAGTGTCAATTGCTTAAGAAAATGCCATAGTATTAAGCTAGCCATGGGATACTACTTGTTGGATTATCATATGTTTGCTATTCCCATGGGTGGAGTTGAAATTATCCTAGGAGTACATTGGCTCACCACTTTAGGCACTATTGAGATGAATTTCTAAGAATTATTCATTCATTTTCATTCTAAGGGAAGGACATTTGAGCTAAGGGGATTAAGGGATAAATATCCATAACTTTTTAGATCCCATAAAATGACAAATATTATTTGAAAGGGTGTTGAAGGATTTCTAGCTCTCTTATTGTCCATGGAATTTCATCTAACTTAGCCATTTACACCTCCTAATCTACAACAAGTGATTAATGCCCATTCAATTGTTTTTGGTGACATGTGAAAATGACTTCCACCTAGTTTCATGTATGATCATGTTATCAAACTTATTCTTGGTAATAAACCACCTAACATCAAGCCATATAGGTATCCCTATGCCTAGAAAAGTGAAATTGAAAATATAGTATAAGAGATGTTAGATGTAGGAATCATTCATCATAGCCAAAGAAAATATTCTTCACTAGTTGTCATGATACAAAAAAAGATGATACTTAGAGGATGTGCCTTGACTATAGGTAAATCAACAAGTAAACTATCAAATATAAGTTTCCTATTCTTATCATTGATGATTTGCTAGATTAATTAAATGGTGCTTTTTATTTTACCAAGTTAGATATGCATTTTGGGTATCATCAAATCTGGATCCATGATGAAGACATACCCAAAACTACTTTCAAGACTCATGAGGGCCATTATGAGTTTTTGGTTATGCATTTTTGGCTCACAAATGCACCATCTACCTTTTAGAGTTTGATGAATAATTTTTAAGGCCATTTTTGAGGAAATTTGTTCTGGTATTTTTTGATGATATCCTTATTTACAGTAAAAATTGGGAAGACCATTTTCACCATGTGAAATAGGTACTCTAAAATTTGGAACAACATCAATTGTATGCCAAACCTTACAAAATTACTTTTGGATCTTGTGAGGTTGAGTATTTAGGTCATCTAGTTTCACATATAGGAGTAAAAATGGATCCTAAAAAAATCCTAGCAAAGGTGGATTGGCCGATTGCTAAGACACTCAAGCAACTAAGGGGATTTCTGAGGCTAACTATTTACTATCATAGATTTTTTGAAAAATATAGTAGCATTGCATCCCCATTCATATCTTTTTTAAATAAAGACTCCTTTTAGTGGATTGATATAGCTACCAGAGCATTTGAACAATTGAAATTGGTGATGTACACCACTCTAGTGTTGGCTACTCTTGACTTTTCCAAGACTTTGATGGTTGAATGTGATGCATCTAGGTATGGTATGGGTGTTTCAATCATGTAAGAAGATAGACCACTTACATTTAAAAGTCATCAACTAAAGGGTAAAAATAAGCACAAGCCCATTTATGAAAAGGAAAAGATGGTCATTTTGCATACAATCAAATAATGGAGGCCTTATTTGATGGGTCATCACTTTCATATAAATATTGATCATGACAGTCTCAAATATTTTTTAGATTAAAGGTTATCATTTGAAGAACAATATAAATGGGTAATTAAGATCGTAGGCTATGATTTTGAAGTAGTTTAAAATAAATTCAAGGATAATGTAGTGGTAGATTCATTATATAGTAAGGATGAATCATTTGAGGCATTGATATATGTTATGACCATTCTATAGGTATATTGGCTAGAAGAAGCACAATCAGAATGGGACAAGGATAGTGCTACCCATGATTTGATTTAGAATCTTCAACAAGGTTTGGGTTGATTTCAAATTTTCACATGGAAGGGTGATGCATTCTGGTATAAAGACAAATTATGCCTATGTAAAAATTCTCTTCTTAAATAAAAAATCCTTCAGAAACTTCATGCAACTCCAGTTGGGGGTCATTCGATATTTTTGAAAACCTATCATAAAATTAAGCAAGAATTTTTTTGGGAAGGACTCAACAAGGATGTACAAAAATATGTGGTTGAATGTATGATCTATCAACAAAATAAAGTCGAAACCATCAAAACCATAGGCCTTTTATAGTCTCTATCCATCCCTAGCCAAAATTACAAAGAGGTGTCTATGGATTTCATTATAGGGTTACCAAGATCTGGTGGTCAAAATGTTATCATGGTTATGGTAGATCATCTCAGTAAGTATGCTCATTTATGTTATTTATCATAGCCATTTGTTTCTATTATAGTAGCTTATGTTTTTTTCAATATAGTTTAGAATTTTCATGGTACCCCTAAGATCATTGTCAGTGATCAAGATCCCATCTTAACTAGTAATTTTTGGACTAAATTATTTGCATGTTTGGGCACCCAATTGGCTCATATTTCATCTTATAATCCTCAATCATATGGACAAATTGAAGTAGTCAAAAAAATTTGGAAGGATATCTCCATTGTTTTGTTTCTGATAAATACGATAAATGGGTTCATTGGTTGCCACTTGCTGAATGGTGGTATAATAATTTTATTCATAGTTCTTCCAAAATGTCTCCTTTTCTTACACTATATGGATACCAACCTCCATCCATCACTTCAACATTGAAGGTCCATCCTAAGGTTCATGCAGTTGAAGAAAATATTCACCATCAACAGAAGGTCCTTGCGAATTCATGTGAAAATTTAGCCATGGCCTAGAATCATATGAAACAATAAGCAAATCAATATAGGAGTGAGAGACACTTTTAAATTGGTGATCAAGTTTTTATTCACTTACATCCATATAATCATATTTCCCTAAATCAACAAAAAATGGATAAAAAGATGTCTACTAAGTATTATCGGCCTTATCAAATCTTGTACAAAATTGGTAGTGTGGCTTACAAGTCAGAATTTCCTTCCTCGACTCACATACATCTAGTATTTCATGTATCATTCCTAAATAAATTCATTGGACACAATTTTTCTACCTAAAATAAGTTACCATAATTAGATGAGGAAAGAAGAGTTATTCTTGATCTTGAGGTGATCCTTCAAATGTGCACTAAGTAGTTATGGTCTCAATTGATTAAGGAGTACCTAATGAAATGGAAGAATCTGCCCTATGAAAATGCTACTTGAGAGGATGAATACTTTGTGCAAAAACATCTAGAGTTGACGCAATATTGAGGACAATGTTATTTTGAAGGGGAGGGGCATGTTACACCCTTAACCTTTGGTGTGTCTTTGGATATGTGTGGTTGACTTGTGGCTTACATATCTCTTTTATATTCTTATTACATTTTTCTATGTTCTTAGTTAGGTCAGCCTATGGAATAACCATGGATAAGTAGACTATATATAGGAGGTAGTGGTTAGTCTTTGATCATCATGTTAAGTATTTTTCTCATAGTGCATTGTTGTGGAGGTTGTCCCCTTGAAGTGGCTTTGCTATATTATCAAATATTCTACTTTACTATCAATTATTGCTGTGTGATCTCTCATATTTATTTATTCTATAAATATAAAATCACTTTATGCAAACATCTAAGTAATTTCACTATGAAATCTATAAATAAAACCCTCACATGTATCATTTCATCAATCTTCCTAATGTAAACTTACTCGATTGGATTATTCCAATAAGCTTCAACTCTCTCTCATTCCAAGACAAATCCAATACCAAGTGTATACAAGGAGAGGTGATTCACATGCAAAGAATCAAATCATTGATGAAAAATTCTACATCTACAAGCTAAGCTCAACCTATTTAGAGTTATTTTGAAACATATCTTCAAGGGAGGTAAAAGTGTTGTTTTTATCTTTCTAATTTGCATTTCTTGTTTCATTATCGCATAACTCAACCTAGATATTAAGCATGAGAATTTATGTCTTTAAGACGCTTTTATTATTTCACTAACATTTGACTAACCCCTCTTAGATACTTGATCTACATAATGACATGCCCAGTGGAACCTCTTGAAATATTAGATCCATACCAAAACCTTTTTTAGACCATTATCATTCTTATAATTACCATAATTAGCCTTCTAACAAGTTAATTCTCTTATTTTTCCTCTAAAATTTTGTTAAAGTTCATTCAGGAGTAAATGGTGAATTTATGACCATGTAATAAATTATTCATTATAATTATTAGCAAAATTGTCAAAGGAAAAAATGAAATAACTTAGGACATTAGAAAAATCATTTTAAAATGGAAAAATCATCTTTATTATTTTTTGTGTTTTCTACTTATAGGTCTCATCAATGAATTTGTCCAACTAATCTATGAAATCATTATAAATAATAATGAAATCATTATAATCATCAGTGAAATTACTATAAAAGAGTGAAATCATTTCTTTATTATTTTTTGTTATAATGATTCCTTACATAATTTTGAAATTTTAGCCATTAATTTTTAAATTATTGATTTGATTAGCAAAATTGTAAGGCCTAGCCATGAAAATATTTTACTAGTTTTATGTCTATTTTTATATTTGTAGTCAAAGAATCATCTTATAAAGCAAAATAATCATATTATATAATGAAATAATCATATTCTACAATTAAATCATCACCTTATATATCAAAATCAACATTCATAAAATTGAAATTGTTTAAACTAGCGACAAAATAATTCTTGACAATAGTGAAATTATTCTGATTGGTTTTTTATTTTCCAATTGTAGGTTTCAATAATGAAATTGAAGGATTTATCATAGAAATTGCCCTGATAAATAGAGAAATAATTCCAATTTAAGAATGATACTTAAACAAATCAAATTTCAATATCATTTTAGCTCAAACCCACTTGTATTAAACTTCTAATCTTTGTGTTGTGGGACCTTAGCTAAAGAGTGGTATTTTGAGTCAAAACAATTCAATTATATATCACATTATGATTTGGGTACTAAAACTGAATCCACACTTTAATTTGGGTTTAATAAACTTATTTATTTTCAATTTATTTACTTTATTAAAAGTTTTTTTTATTGTTTGATTATCTTGTGGGGTTATTTTTACACATGCTCTCCACTTTAAGGTGACTCAGAAATGCAAAAGTTTCTATTTGCCTTTACCCTATTTTTATTTTTAACATAGTGGGGTGAATTTCATCTCCTTAACACAAGTATTTATGGGTGAATTTACCTAATAAGTGACATCCTAGAATCTTACCAAACCCAACTTATCTTTTGGGATATATAAATTAAGGAACATTGCCATCGTGAAAACTTAGATTTATGCTTGCACAAAGTTGTGTGAGGAAAGTAACCTTGGGGAGTTATTTATAATATCCTAGGTCAATGTGTGGAACCCTTAAAATTAATAATATTACAAATGAGATTTACCTTCTTCATTGACATATTTTCACCCACATATCGCAAGGTAGATAGGGACCATCTAGCTAACCCATTATAAAATAGTAAGTAAACCCCAAATCTGGTAGCATTTCACTGAGACCCTTACAATTGAAGTAGTTAAAAATGGATAATAACCTATCATGAATTAAATGATCTTGTATTTATTCTTATATGCCTCTTTTATTGTGAATCATTCATTAACATAGGCATGAAAAGGTAACATCCCCTAAAGATTACCTTAATTATATGAACTTTGAGAGAGAAGGGGGGTCTAAAAAACCTCTCATTAACCACAATAATTTATTTAATTAACACTTCAAATTTTAATATTCTCTCAACATAAGTGTTTCAAAAGGATAGATATTTTTAGTGTTGAATCTTCATTAATCTATGAATATTCCATTTTTTAAAGTCAGCATTTGGCAATTTTTATGGAGTGGCTGACAGGATGGGATCACCTAAATTTTAGGGGTCAAAGTTAATTTTGAGGAGAGGTTCACCTAAATTTGAATATAAATTTCCTCATATAAATGAAATTATCTGGTACCTTGAAAGCCAATGTTGAGGAATTTTCCATATGTCATTGGGTTACTTTAGGAATTATTTTGGTGGTTTATATTTTAAGTCCCAAGAGGGATTTAAGAATCAATAGTTTCTAGCAAGGTATGTAAGGATGTGATGAAAACACACATCAGTTAATAAATTTCCTTATAATTTTTGTGTTATTACTTAATTATTGTATCTAAACCTTGTGTATACCTAAGAACAAATGAAATTAACCAAGTCCAAGACCAAAACCATTTTATACACATAAAATGAAGCAATAGTATACCAAAATTTTGGGTTAAATAAATAGGAAATGTCAAAATTAGTCCTAATACCTATATTTTTTACTTAAACCACGTCATTAGGCTACCAAAATTGAACCAAAAGTCTTGTTAAATGACCTAATTTAGAAAACCATTCTAAGACCAATATCCAACTATTTTTCAAATTATTCCATTATATTTCTCATTTGAGTCCAAATCTATGTCCTGATCCAAATATATAGCTTTCCAACAAATTTCAAGACCAAATACCAATTCTAGTCTAGTTATGCCAATTTAAATTATGTTTTTATGCCATCTAATTCAAAACCAAATCTAATTCCAAACAAATTTTTATTTCTATTCTAAGCCAATTCCAATGCCAAAAATGGTTGATTAGGTCAAGCAAAATCAAATCCAATTAGAAATTTTCCAAAATCCAAATGTTATTCAACCCTTATTCCAAATTATAAATTGAATTGAATTTCCAAATCAATTCAAATATAATCCAATACTACCCTCTTTCAAGCCAATTTCTTCCATCTAGTTTCCCTTGCATGTATCCTTACTTGGGGGAATTAGTCTATGTTTAATCTGAGCCATGGAATATCATGATCCTAAACCTAATATACCATGTCCAATCATACTTGAAGATTCAATATATCAATTCAATAGACAAATAATTGATAACAAATATGAAAAACTTATTTATGTGTTAGAGATGGGTGCTAAACTTATGAATGGGTTTCTAGGAGAGGAATTATGCTATTTGATTAGATATCCAAAAGAGACACCATAATGAAGCCAATAGTCTAGACATATTATGCCATTGTATAGATGAAGGCCCTTATATTTTAGTACTTGATTGGTATATGTCATGACCCCCTTCTCAAACATGATCAGATACATCTAATTCCAAAGTAAGATCAAGATCATCAAACCAATGTCAACATTTTTGTTGAATCACCCAAATTTGACAAAAATCACACTATATTTGAAAGGCCCATTATTTATTCATTTACAAAATTCCCCCATTTTTGAACATATATTCATCACAAATCCTTCATTTCCAAATGAAAGGTGAATAATGTATTTATGGTTAACATAATTCAATAGGACCTATTTGTGGCTACCTTTACATCAAAATTATATTATATTCTATAATCAATATAATAATTGGGTTCCATTCTAGAACTGATGTTAGATTTGATGTCAGAATTAGAATCAATTTTAACCTCAACATTGGATTCATATCCTCTTGAGCCAAAATCAACTTTAGGATCATAAGATATTAATGGATGTTGTGACATTGGATACACATTTATGGCATATATAATTGAAAACATTTTTGATCCTTTCATGGTTTTTGAGGAAACTTATTTATACATTAATGCAAGTTCTTTTAGTATACTCTATGAGAATTGTGTTAGCCTTTTCCCTTCCATTATCATAACACATGCATTTACTATTACCCAGCCTAACCATTATATTGATGTACCACTTCCCACAAATGTTAATTAAGACCAATAGAATCACAAATTTTTTAATTTATTCCATGGTGACATTTCAATGTTAGAATTTTGGGGAAATTAATACAATATTCAAGCATAATAATTGTATCCTAGTGAAACCTTGTTTAAGGTTTTAGGGGATAATCAAATTCTAAACTTAAAATCTTCTAGCGAAACCTTGTTTGAGGTGCTAGATAATAATCAGAAAAAAATTAAGAATCCTTTAGTGTAACCTTGATAAGGTGATAAGTAACAATCAAAATGAATTATCAACATCCTTTAGTGATACTTTATTCAAGGTGCTATTAGACAATCCAAATTAGAACAATAAATAAGACTTTCTAGGTGAAAATATCTTTGAGGCTCCAATAGATGACCTAATTAATTCCTCATTGAATGATGAAGTTATTGAAGATAATATTAGCCCTACCATAGCCAAAATTAAGTTGAATTCAAAATCAACAATAGTGTGTGTGACTGAAAAATCCTAATTTTCATTTATCCACCAACCATTATACATTAAGTTTTGATACTATTATCCATTCAAGACCTATTTTCCATGATCCAATCATAGCATTTATCCCATGCCTATCCTTATTTACCTTTCTTGGTAGTACTACCATTCAAAGATACTATGAAGAGATCTTATCTATAGGTTTGAAGGAATCATAATCAATGACCATTGAAGATCATGATAGTAGTCATCTCATTCATATCAACCACGTGATTTAGAAGATCTATCATTTTGAGTATGTATTAGTTAGAAAAAAAGGTTCTACATTATGCATCTCATAATCCACTATTAAGTTGAGATGCTAAAAATTTATATATATATATATATATATATATATATATATATATATATATATATATATATAGGTTAAATAAATAGGAAATGTCAAAATTAGTCCTAATACCTATATTTTTTACTCAAACCACATCATTAGGCTACCAAAATTAAACCAAAAGTCTTGTTAAATGACCTAATTTCCAAAACCATTCTAATACCAATATCCATCTATTTTTCAAATTGTTCCATTACGTTTCTCATTTGAGTCCAAATCTAAGTCTTGATCCAAATTTCTAGCTTTCCAACAAATTTCAAGACCAAATACCAATTCTAGTCTAGTTATGCCAATTTAAATTATGTTTTTATGCCATCTAATTCAAAACCAAATCTAATTCCAAACAAATTTTTATTTCTATTCTAAGCCAATTCCAATGCCAAAAATGGTTGATTGGGTCAAGCAAAATCAAATCCAATTAGAACTTTTCCAAAATCCAAATGTTATTCAACCCTTATTCCAAATTTTAAATTCAATTGAATTTCCAAATCAATTCAAATTTAATTTATTTCCAATGATCAAAACCAATTCAAATCAAACATTATTTTAAAATAATTCATATTCCAAGGTCTTCTTCTAATTCTAATTAAATTGTGCTAAGTTCTGATTCGAGACAAATATGTTCAAAGTCTAGATCAAATTTTACACTTAAATCAGATGGCCTTTTAAACAAACATTCTAAAATCCAGCATGTAGAAATCATTTGATGTACCAAGATTTTTGTACCCTTTTAGAAATAATTTTGACTCTTACACCTCTCCTATTTAGATATTTACATGGACAAACTTTGATTTAACTATTTCACTTGAACATTTTCATTGACATACCCAATAAAACATTGACTATCTACCAAGGCCAATTACAACCTTAGAATCCAAATTTGGTTTATATTAAACCCATGTGCCAATTTAAAATCAAAATCTAGTTAATCTTGAACCAAGTTACCATATGCCAAATCATAGCCAAATCTGGTTCATCTTTAACCATATACCAAATCAAATTATGTACCATTCTAATTTTGGACTAATTCATCTTGAAATAAAATCCAATTTGATCAAGTTAATTTTTAATCACATTCTTATTCTAAATCCATTCCAAGTCTATTTTTTACCACTATGCCTTATTTAGCACAATCAATTCTAATATGTGCCAATTCTCAAATTTTTAGGGCCAATCCAATCAAGACCTTTTTGACCAATTATAATATGGACCAATACCACCATTTTTAGGTCAAAACCAATTTTATCACACCAATACTACCATCTTTGGTATATTTATCTATGCCAATACCACCCCTTTTGGGGGCAAACCAATTCTACCAAACCACAACCTCCCTTTTTGCACCCTTTCTAATTAAAATCAGCTTTGACATTTTTGGTGCCCATTCCAATCTATGGCAAGGTTGACCTTTTTAGGGGTTAATCTAATTCCAATTTATGTCAAGATTGCCCTATCTGGGACCATTCTAATTAAATCCAATACTACCCTCTTTCAAGCTAATTTCTTCCATCTAGTTTCCCTTGCATGTATCCTTACTTGGGGGAATTAGTCTATGTTTAATCTGAGCCATGGAATATCATGATCCTAAACCTATTATACCATGTCCAATCATACTTCAAGATTCAATATATCAATTCAATAGACAAATAATTGATAACAAATATGAAAAACTTATTTATGTGTTAGAGATGGGTGCTAAACTTTTGAATGGGTTTCTAGGAGAGGAATTATGCTATTTGATTAGATATCCAAAAGAGACACCATAATGAAGCCAATAGTCTAGACATATTATGCCATTGTATAGATGCAGGCCCTTATATTTTAGTACTTGATTGGTATATGTCATGACCCCTTCTCAAACATGATCAGATACATCTAATTCCAAAGTAAAATCAAGATCATCAAACCAATGTCAACATTTTTGTTGAATCACCCATATTTGACAAAAATCACACTATATTTGAAAGGCCCATTATTTGTTCATTTACAAAAGTCCCCCATTTTTGAACATATATTCATCACAAATCCTTCATTTCCAAATGAAAGGTGAATAATGTATTTATGGTTAAAATAATTCAATAAGACCTATTTGTGGCTACCTTTACATCAAAATTATATTATATTCTATAATAAATATAATAATTGGGTTCCATTCTAGAACTGATGTTAGATTTGATGTCAGAATTAGAATCAATTTCAACCTCAACATTGGATTCATATCCTCTTGAGCCAAAATCAACTTCAGGATCATAAGATATTAATGGATGTTGTGACATTGGATACACATTTATGACATATATAATTGAAAACATTTTTTATCCTTTCATGGTTTTTGAGGAAACTTATTTATACATTAATGCAAGTTCTTTTAGTATACTCTATGAGAATTGTGTTATCCTTTTCCCTTCCATTATCATAACACATGAATTTACTATTACCCAGCCTAACCATTATATTGATGTACCACTTCCCACAAATGTTAATTAAGACCAATAGAATCACACATTTTTTAATTTATTCCATGGTGACATTTCAATGTTAGAATTTTGGGGAAATTAATACAATATTCAAGCATAATAATTGTATCCTAGTGAAACCTTGTTTAAGGTTTTAGGGGATAATCAAATTCTAAACATAAAATCTTCTAGCGAAACCTTGTTTGAGGTGCTAGATAATAATCAGAAAAAAAATTAAGAATCCTTTAGTGTAACCTTGATAAGGTGATAAGTAACAATCAAAATGAATTATCAACATCCTTTAGTGATACTTTATTCAAGGTGCTATTAGACAATCCAAATTAGAACAATAAATAAGACTTTCTGGGTGAAAATATCTTTGAGGCACCAATAGATGACCCAATTAATTCCTCATTGATTGATGAAGTTATTGAAGATAATATTGGCCCTACCATAGCCAAAATTAAGTTGAATTCAGAATCAACAATAGTGTGTGACTAAAAAATCCTAATTTTCATTTATCCACCAACCATTATACATTAAATTTTGATACTATTATCCATTCAAGGCCTATTTTCCATGATCCAATCATAGCATTTATCCCATGCCTATCCTTATGTACCTTTCTTGGTAATACTACCATTCAAAGATACTATGAAGAGATCTTATCTATAGGTTTGAAGGAAGCATAATCAATGACCATTGAAGATCATGATAGTAGTCATCTCATTCATATCAACCGCGTGATTTAGAAGATCTATCATTTTGAGTATGTATTAGTTAGAAAAAAAGGTTCTACATTATGCATCTCATAATCCTCTATTAAGTTAAGATGATAAAAAATTTTATATATATATATATATGTAGGTTATATAAATAGGAAATGTCAAAATTAGTCCCAATACCTATTTTTTTTACTCAAACCACATCATTAGGCTACCAAAATTGAACCAAAATTCTTGTTAAATGACCTAATTTCCAAAACCATTCTAAGACCAATATCCAACTATTTTTCAAATTGTTCCATTATGTTTCTCATTTGAGTCCAAATCTAAGGCCTGATCCAAATTTCTAGCTTTCCAACAAATTTCAAGACCAAATACCAATTCTAGTCTAGTTATGCCAATTTAAATTATGTTTTTATGCCATCTAATTCAAAACCAAATCTAATTCCAAACAAATTTTTATTTCTATTCTAAGCCAATTCCAATGCCAAAAATGGTTGATTGGGTCAAGCAAAATCAAATCCAATTAGAACTTTTCCAAAATCCAAATGTTATTCAACCCTTATTCCAAATTTTAAATTCAATTGAATTTCCAAATCAATTCAAATTTAATTTATTTCCAATGATCAAAACCAATTCCAATCAAACATTATTTTAAAATAATTCATATTCCAAGGTCTTCTTCTAATTCTAATTAAATTGTGCTAAGTTCTGATTCGAGACAAATATGTTCAAAGTCTAGATCAAATTTTACACTTAAATCAGATGGCCTTTTAAACAAACATTCTAAAATCTAGCATGTAGAAATCCTTTGATGTACCAAGATTTGTGCACCCTTTTAGAAATAATTTTGACTCTTACACCTCTCCTATTTAGATATTTACATGGACAAACTTTGATTTTACTATTTCACTTGAACATTTTCATTGACATACCCAATAAAACATTGACTATCTACCAAGGCCAATTACAACCTTAGAATCCAAATTTGGTTTATATTAAACCCATGTGCCAATTTAAAATCAAAATCTAGTTCAGCTTGAACCAAGTTACCATATGCCAAATCATAGCCAAATCTGGTTCATCTTTAACCATATACCAAATCAAATTATGTACCATTCTAAGTTTGGACTAATTCATCTTGAAAAAAAATCCAATTTGATCGGGTTAATTTGTAATCACATTCTCATTCCAAGTCTATTTTTTACCAATATGCCTTATTTAGCACAATCAATTCTAATATGTGCCAATTCTCAAAATTTTAGGGCCAATCCAATCAAGACCTTTTTGACAAATTCTAATATGGACCAATACCACCATTTTTAGGTCTAAACCAATTTTATCACACCAATACTACCATCTTTGGTATATTTATCTATTCCAATACCACCCCTTTTGGGGGCAAACCAATTCTACCAAACAACAACCTCCCTTTTTGCACCCTTTCTAATTAAAATCAGCTTTGACATTTTTGGTGCTCATTCCAATCTATGCCAAGGCTGACCTTTTTAGGGGTTAATCTAATTCCAATTTATGTCAAGATTGCCCTATCTGGGACCATTCTAATTAAATCCAATACTACCCTCTTTCAAGCCAATTTCTTCCATCTAGTTTCCCTTGCATGTATCCTTACTTGGGGGAATTAGTCTATGTTTAATCTGAGCCATGGAATATCGTGATCCTAAACCTATTATACCATGTCCAATCATACTTCAAGATTCAATATATCAATTCAATAGACAAATAATTGATAACAAATATGAAAAACTTATTTATGTGTTAGAGATGGGTGCTAAACTTCTGAATGGGTTTCTAGGAGAGGAATTATGCTAGTTGATTAGATATCCAAAAGAGACACCATAATGAATCCAATAGTCTAGACATATTATGCCATTGTATAGATGAATTCCCTTATATTTTAGTACTTGATTGGTATATGTCATGACCCCCTTCTCAAACATGATCAGATACATCTAATTCCAAAGTAAGATCAGGATCATCAAACCAATGTCAACATTTTTGTTGAATCACCCATATTTGACAAAAATCACACTATATTTGAAAGGCCCATTATTTGTTCATTTACAAAAGTCCCCCATTTTTGAACATATATTTATCACAAATCCTTCATTTCCAAATGAAAGGTGAATAATGTATTTATGGTTAACATAATTGAATAGGACCTATTTGTGGCTACCTTTACATCAAAATTATATTATATTCTATAATCAATATAATAATTGGGTTCCATTCTAGAAATGATGTTAGATTTGATGTCAGAATTAGAATAAATTTCAACCTCAACATTGGATTCATATCCTCCTGAGCCAAAATCAACTTTAGGATCATAAGATATTAATGGATGTTGTGACATTGGATACACATTTATGGCATATATAATTGAAAACATTTTTGATCCTTTCATGGTTTTTGAGGAAACTTATTTATACATTAATGAAAGTTAGTTTAGTATACTCTATGGGAATTGTGTTAGCCTTTTCCCTTCCATTATCATAACACATGCATTTACTATTACCCAGCCTAACCATTATATTGATGTACCACTTCCCACAAATGTTAATTAAGACCAATAGAATCACACATTTTTTAATTTATTCCATAGTGACATTTCAATGTTAGAATTTTGGGGAAATTAATACAATATTCAAGCATAATAATTGTATCCTATTGAAACCTTCTTTAATCTTTTAGGGGATAATCAAATTCTAAACTTAAAATATTCTAGTGAAACCTTGTTTGAGGTGCTAGATGATAATCAGAAAAAAAATTAAGAATCCTTTACTGTAACCTTGATAAGGTGATAAGTAACAATCAAAATGAATTATCAACATGCTTTAGTGATACTTTATTCAAGGTTTTATAAGACAATCCAAATTAGAACAATAAATAAGACTTTCTAGGTGAAAATATCTTTGAGGCACCAATAGATGATCCAATTAATTCCTCATTGATTGATGAAGTTATTGAAGATAATATTGGCCCTACCATAGCCAAAATTAAGTTGAATTCAGAATCAACAATAGTGTGTGTGACTAAAAAATCCTAATTTTCATTTATCCACCAACCATTATACATTAAGTTTTGATACTATTATCCATTCAAGACCTATTTTCCATGATCCAATCATAGCATTTATCACATGCCTATCCTTATTTACCTTTCTTTGTAGTACTACCATTCAAAGATACTATGAAGAGATCTTATATATAGGTTTGAAGCAATCATAATCAATGACCATTGAAGATCATGATAGTAGTCATCTCATTCATATCAACCGCGTGATTTAGAAGATCTATCATTTTGCGTATGTATTAGTTAGACAAAAAGATTCTACATTATGCATCTCATAATCCTCTATTAAGTTGAGATGCTAAAAAATTATATATATATATATATATATATATATATATATATATATATATATATATATATATATAATTTTTTAGCATCTCAACTTAATAGAGGATTATGAGTATATATATTAAATGAACAAAAAAAGAGAAATAATTTGTTCTCTGCAATTACCTTAAAACTTGGGGGTATCCCTATCCACCTTATAGACCATTATGTTTAATCCATCTTGGCCATTATAAACCATTTACAATCAATACATTTTATAAATTCAATCTTATTCAGCCCAACCCATTTTATTGTGATCATTAGTCTTCCTATCTTTATCTTGTTACAAAATTTGAAGGTATATTGAGACTTTTTTGGGAACTATTATGGCCTATTATTTGCATGACACTTTAGCTACTAAACCCAACTAGTTCTCATGTGACATGGTCCTTGAAGACTCCTATTAATTGCCTCCATTTTCGTTTATCCATTAGTTTGTTATGTCAATATTTTACCATTTATTTTTTAAACCCTATTATTGATTTATAGTAACTTCTGATATGATTGAACTACGTGGACATGAGGTCCTTTTGGACTATGTAGGTAGTGCTCAATTTTTTAGGCTAGCTTGGTCACCCCATTTTCCATGCTCACATCATTTTTTTATAAATTCAATCCACTCTCTTGTCATTTTATGAGTAATGTAAGCCACACTCTCACCATTTTAAGAGTAACCTATGACATGATTTTACCATTTGGTGAAAAACCTAAGTCACACTCTCTTTGTTTTGTAATTTAAACCTCTCTAAATCTCTAATCCTCCATTAGGTTGAGATGATAAAAACACAAAAACATAATAAATAGTCCAAAAAATAACCTAAAAATAAAAAATTCTAAAAAGGGCTTACGATTTTCATGAAAGATATTAAACTACATACTTTCTACTTGGTTTGTCATCTTTTTTTCCAATGACCTTTGCCTCTATTATGGATGGAATAGTTTGCCACATTTTCTAGGTGAGAACCCCTTATCCAACCATAACCATTTATATTTACATTTGACATTTCCAATCATGTTCCTTCCTACTTCTAGGAGAACTAAATCGGCCTGAGATTCAAACAAACTATGTAGGTAATGGTTGGATGTGTGGGGTATATTGGGTCAGGTTAGCAAGTTTCATTAACAACCTCAACCTCAATTTCATTAACATTTACTTCAAAATAATCTTGTTATTTATTGAGATTGTTTTTCCCTATTCTTCTATGGTCAAATCTCTTACTTATCACCATATTTATTCGTTTATCCCATATCCTTGGGAGAATTACATTTGGCCTAAAATCCATAGGACTATGTAGGCAATGTCTACTTGCATGGGGAATTTGGAGTTATCAAGGCCACCCCTTCTTTTTTCTTCTATTCCTGGATTTTGTCTAGGTTGTTATCTTATCTTGTCCATTGACTAAATTTACAAGATTAGTGACTTACATTCACACACACACAAATAATTCACTAATTGCCTATTTTATGGTGTGTTGGAATGTTTTTCAATCATGATTTTTATTATTTTTCTTGGTGTATTGATTTAATAAACTATATGATTTATATTTATTTTCTTTCAGTTTATATTTTCTTATTTATTTGCATGTTTGTTTGTTTCACTTTTATGCTCTTACCTCAACTAAATCCACTATGTTGATAGGGTCATCATCATGGTGTTTAATAATACATAGTTTTACTTGAGTTAATCCATTAGCCTTTATAAACATTTTCATCATGGTTTTTATCATTGGTGCATTATTTGTAGTTATTTATTATATTAGGGGTTAGTCCTTATGTACATTGAGGCCTAGTCATTATGGTGTTTTATATCATGGTGTATAACATTTGGTGATATATCAAAAATTAATATGTTATAAGTCTAATCATCAATGTTAAATCAAGATCTCTTCTTGTCTAGTATCCCCCAACTAATTCATCAAGTGCATAATAATCATTTTTTAGAATGATAATTTGCCCTATTAGGGTAAATCATCAATCCTGATCAATGATCAAATTTTCCCTATTAGGGCATCTCCTTGAACAATGATCAAATCCACCCTAATAGGGCACAATATTGTAATCAAATCAACCCATTCTGGGGCCATGACCATCATTTATTTCATTCTATATTCTTCCTCTCTTTTTTAAGGGCCTATTTGTTTCAATTTCTTCCCCAAATATCCCCTTGAGGGGGAATCCAAGGCTAATCAAATTCCCTTTAAATAATAAATATGAGTGTATTGATTCATAAAAAAATAAAAAAGAGAATAGTGAGGACATCCTTCTTTAAGCATTTTAAAATTTATTCTTGGTGACTTTTTTAATATTTGAAAAGACATTACTATGCCTAGTGACTTGTAACATCTTATCAAATAGGGGAAAAAATAGACACTTCATTTTAACTACTTCTATGTCTAAAGTGTGTTCAGAATGAGTTTATCTAATTTCATTAAAGTTTAAATGTAAATATATAACTAGACCTAATTTACCCGTACAGCTACCATTTTAAACAAAAAACATAATAATACATCCCTAATTGGGGAAATGAATCATTTTGCATCATTTATCTTATCTAGTGCATCCTAAATTAAATCAACCCTTTGAAAGAATCCTCATAAGATAATTAGGTGAATACTTTATTGATAAATAAACATTTCAAGATTTACATTTATTCTAATTTCTAATCAATCATCTTGATTATTTATCCTAATCATTTATATAATAGGAAATTTCATGGATTTGGAATAACCTATTTTAATAAAATCAAAATTGAATTATTGCCTCACATAGGTGATGTCATAGGGGCATGTCAATGGAATATACTAGAGTATGATCAAGGTGGATTATGACATGGCCACTTAAAAACACTCTTAAATATATTACACCCCTAACACACACTTCACCTCTTACACATTCCAATAGGACTAATGACTACACTTTCCTTCCAAAATGCCTTCCATATTCAAAAAGTCCTTAAATGGCATATCTTACACACTTCAAAGGTGTTATTATGAATTTAAGGATTGATCCTCAACCTTACATCTTAAGATGAGATTAAATGTCCATATTAATTCAACAAATCTATAAATAGAACCCTCCCACATCTCATTTCAACAAGATTCCTAATGTAAACTTACTCTATTGAATTATTCAAAGAATATTCATCAACTATCTCTCATACCAAGACAAAGATAAAACCAATTATTGACAAGGATATTTTCTTCACACATAAGGAATCAAAGCATTGACAAAGATTTATACATCTACAATCTGATCTCAACTTCTTCAAACTAATTTTCAAACATATCTTCAAGGAGGTGAAAGTGTTATTTTTATCTTTCGAAATTACATTTCTTTTTCGATTATCACATAACTCAACCTAGAGATTAAGATTGAAAAGTTATGCCTTTAAGTTGTTTTGATTATTTCACTAACATGTGACTAACCCCTCTTGGATTCCTGACCTACATAATGGAATACCCGCTAGGACCTCTTAAGGGATTGGACGCATCCCATAACTTATTTTAGCCTAGAAACATTATTCTAATAACTTGAATTAGTCTTATACTAAGATAATTCTCTTCATTTTCTATTAAAATTATGTTAAAAATCATTCAAGAATAAATGACAAATTCATTACTATGTAATAAAAAATTCTATAGATTTATTAGCAAAATTGTCAAAGGAAACAATGAAATCACTTGGTGAAATCATGCAATTCCTCAGTGAAATGGTTACAAAGAACAGTGAAATCATCCTAATCATCAAAGAATTAAAACTATGAAAATAATTTCTTTATTATTTTATGTTATTGTGGTTTTCTACATAATTATGAAATTGTATCCATTAATAATAATTTTTTTGATTTGATTAGTGAAATTGTGAGGCCTAACTATGAAAACATTTTACTAGTCTTCTATCTATTTTTTTATTTGTAGTGAAATCATCTTTTGCAACGAAATTATCATCTTCTATATAGAAATCATCATCTTTTGTAGTGAAATTATCATCAACATCAGTGGCATCATCATCTTATACAACATAATAGACATTAACATAAGTGCAATCATTTAAACCAGCAATGAAATCATCATGTTTGGTAGTGAAATTATTCTTACTAATTTTCTATTTTTTGTTTGTAGGTTTGAATAGTGAAATTGAAGGGTCTATTAATGAAATTATCTTGTTAAATAGTGAAATCATTCTCATTTAAGTCTGATATTTAAATAAATAAAATTTCAAGCTCCTTTTGGCTCAAAACCACTTGTATTAAACTTTTAATCTTTTCATGTTGTAGGACCTTAGAAAAAGAGTGGTATTCTAGGTCAAAACAATTCAATTCTATCTCATATTTTTATTTGGGCATTAAAAATGATTTCACACTTCAATTTAGGTTTAAAAAAATGATTATCCTTAATTTAAATTAAGGAATCCTACTTAGAGAGATACAATTAAGGATATAGAAATGATAGTGCACAAGGGTGAATATCAGATCTACAATATACCAATTAATGTGCTAAACTCAATAGTATCATAAGATAAATATATTAAACTAAGATAGGATATTAATGTAAAGTATAACTATGATAGATATATAAATGACATAAAATATAGTATTTATCTAGTTTTGATGTTAATACAGATCTAGAACTCATACAAGTAGAAATAATGTAGTAAGATATCTATGAATCAATCATCATATTTTAGATCTAGTGCCTCTAGATCTTTAGATAATTATGTCATATTAGGACAATTACATTGACTCTAGTATCCTAGATTGATGTTAGTGTCTTATACATAATATTTGTCAAAATAATATGTGACCACCTAGATACTTATAGGTTTGGCTTTACCTTCATTCTAGTGCATTAAGATTTGGGTCATGGACTGTCACTCCTGGTACATTGATTTTGATATTTAGTGTGACCTTGGTGAAAATGGGTTAGTGGGTACATGGTGTTAAGCTGACTTGTAATGACCCCACTATCAAAGTGTGCTACCTACATATCTAATACTCCAAAAGGGGGTCTCAGACTCATGTAGTTATACCCTATGTGTCTTCTTGTCTGTGAATCATGCAATGTGTGTAAATCAAGTACAATAGTGACCTGGATTGTAAATTGGAAAATATGACCTTATGAATGCTCCTTTATTAATTTATACCTATATCTAGGTTGTTCCTTCATGATTGATATCATAATAGTGTAGAATAGGAAAGCTTTTGGTAACTTGAGTGCTTTTTGAATGCTCTTTTAGTCTGATTGCTAGGTGGTGAATGAATGAGGGTCAATATTATATTTATACCAATCCTATTAGGAGATAAATCACATTGAAACACTTAGAATGATCATTTTAATATGTTTCATTTGTAAATTGGATGACTTTAATATACTAGTCACTTACATCAAGTCAAGAAAATAACATTGACACTATTGTTTATCTTAGATGTTAGTGTCTATGGAGAAGGAGAGTAGGCATAGGATCACAACATGAAAAGTTGTAATATGAGTACATTTTAAGAATTTTGGGGAAAATGGAATGTCTGTGTCATCAATATAAGGATGGTCAAACTAAGATATAGGCCAAGGGTAACAAGATAGAGTAGATGCAAGGATTGTAGAAGCAAGGCATATGCATAACTAAGAAGAATAACCAATGTCTAATTTTTATAAGTGTACAAGATTGAGCTAATAAATAATCATAATATATCATTTAAATTTATTCTCCTTTAATCTAGTAATTAAATTTTTAGTTTAAAGTAAAGTAAAGGAATAAGTACTTGGGTTTGTATGCACACATTGTCTTTTCTTGAGTTGAATTTGAGTGCTTCATTGGAGTTTAATTTGAGTGATTTTATAGGTGACTAACCTCCAACCAATAACATGTTATAGTGTATAATTAGTGCATATAATATGGGGTAAAGGTATATGAAATTGATTGAAATTAAAAGAGCAAGGTTTAATAGTACACTTGTGTGTTGATGTAACTATCTTGCTTATTATCAAGTTATTTTTGAAAAATGAGTATCATTGTAAGGCTTTAAAACTAAGATTAGGATAAATATAGATAGATATTTAAATGGAATATATCCAAGGAGATAGATATAGATATAGATATATTATAAGTCACATGCCCCCAACTTTTGAGTGAAGTAAGTTGCCACCTAGCAGTTGAGATTAGCTCAACCATGCAACCTAATGATACTTATAGCCTAGTGAGTTTGTATGATCATGTCTAGACTAAAAACATTTCAATATTAAGTGATTTAATCACATCAACCATATGAAAAGGTGAACCAACTACTATAGTATAGTAGCTCATTAAAGTTTTTAAAACTTTGTGGGGTATCAATACATGCAATAGTTTATGAACTATGAGATTGATTTGGATTTTATAATTTTAGGCACATATTTTATAGCATATGCACTTTAAAAATGTCTCATTTTATAATTGTGTATAAAATTTCTACCATGTATAGAATTATACCACAACTATCTGAATCATATAATTATGTGATTTGGCCAATTCAGATAACTATGTAAGTGTAGAGGACATGCTTCTAAAACATTCTTGTAATATATATAGAGAAATCTAATATATATATATATATAAGTACCAATGTGGAGGACATGCTTCTAAACATTCCCCCATAATAAAATGGAGATGTTAAATACTTAGTAGGTGTGGATAAAATACTTCTAGAGCCTACTCCCATTGAAACTAAAAATTGTGAATGTGTGGAAGCTATGGAAATATGACATGCCCAAACTGAATATATAAACTTTTATAAGTACCAAATACTAAATTAATGTGGGTAACATGCTTCCAAAGTATTCCCCCAATGTAGTCTATAAACTATGAATGTGTGAAAGCCATGTTCATATGGCATGTCCCAAATGAATGTGATAATTGTGAAAACTATCCAGAACATGCTTTCAAAGCATGCCCCCACTAATATTTCTCCCCCTTTTAGTGGAGGTAAAAATATTACCTATAAGATACCTCACCTAAAAAGGGTCAGAAAACCATAAAATCTATGAATGTAACCATGTAGCATATAAAAGTAAACATGTCTAGGTAAATGTATTATTGAAGTTCATAGAACCATTGTGATCACATGTAGGCCTAAGATGCATGATAAATACCATGAAAACATATATATAGTAATAGTATAAGATAAAAAATCAATTAATCACACACAAAAGAGCACTCAAAATCAAGTCAAAAAGCAATGGTCTAAGGAGATCACAAAATAAGGGTCATGTTCAAATGCCTTAAAATTGAATGGACATGACTTAGTCAAATGTACAAAAAACACACAATGACATTTTCATATGTCCATACAACAAGAAATGACATATTCAAATGTTTAAGAAGGCAAACATAGGCACAGGGGCCACATGCAATGGAGATATTCAAATGGTCAAAAAATAAAGAAAATAGGAAGGCAAAACACTCAATAAAGTGTATAAAGGAAAACATAAGCAACCAACATAAACATGTCATAGTGGCCCATGGATCGAATGTGATAGTAAAAAAAATGTTAAGTACATAACATATCAAGTACCATGTGAAATATATAAGCATGGATAAGGCATGTGTAAGTACATATGTAAGATCAAACATGATAGTGTAAAGTGATTATCAAATCGTATAACATGTGTGTATTAAGATCATATAACATGGATTCCCCCAACATCCTAGTGACATGAGTAGAGGTAAATCCCAATAGTCATTAATGTGTCATTTATCTATGTATGCTTATATATGCATATCTAGGAGTAAATTATATGTTATTCTTCAACATGAAACTAACACATAGATTCCAAGGAGCCAATAGAACATGTAGGTGATGATTTGTTTTTTGTATTTTTTTAGTGTTTTTTTTTATTTTTTTGGTATTTTTTGTATAGACAAGATCATCTAAAGGATTATCATAGGTGTCTCCATACTAGAAACCTAGTGTAATAAACCAATCATACTACCAAAGAGCATGTATAGGTGCAATATATGTCATTTTATTATCTATGATGTTTGATAAGACTCTAGGGTTGTGAAGTACCAATAAAAGGCATAGGGATTCTTATAACCCATCTTTGTGTACTTTATGGTTTATTTCTAATATCGACAATAAGAACAAGTTTAGGTGCTTTGTATATCTAAATATGGTGCATAGAAGATGAGGATTTTGTGGAACCCATTTTCTATCTTTGATGTAAGGGTCTTTCAAGTACTAGTTGTGTTGTAAAGGGGATTTCTTGTTGGTTACCATTTTATGGTGGATTAGCCTTAATAGGCTTGATAATTAACTATCTGGGTATGAATTTCTCTTGTTAAAATGGATGTTTATATGAAATACTAAAAAATAATATTACCCAATTGGCATGGATGTACTTAACACATCCATGTACTATATAAGTTACTAATCAAAGAGTATGTATCCAAGGTCACCCCAAAAAAATTTCAAAGGCACCCGTAGAAGGTATAACTACAAAAGTAGTAACCACATGTGCAAGACTAACCTATAAAGGTAGATCAATGTTGCCAATAACCTTATGAGAGGTCCAATTAAATGTTTTGATTGATTTGGTAAATGTGTGTAAACAATGTTGAGTATAACCCAAATGCATAAGTAATGTCATGGTGCAAATATTTTAACTTGCACTATTATTAATCATAGCAATCTATATAGGGCATTTATCAAGGTATTCTCGAATGAATATAGAATGAATATTAGATTCATCATCCTTAATTTCATTGTCATCAAAGGAAATGGTAGGTTTCTTAACCATAGGAGGTATATGTCATGTGTAAGTGACAATAACCCCATATAGTTGGTATCCATAATATGGAGGAGGATGTCTTCCATTTGGATTTCTATTTCCTTCTTAAAATGGTCATGCAAATTATTGTTAAATATTTTGTTTATGGTTTTCACTAGGTTATGAAATAGATTCCATTGGAGTATCATCAAATGTAATTTATTGGTCATCAATGAGGTTCTGGATCTTATGCTTCAAGGTAAAACATTTGATCGTATAATTCCCAAGGCCTTGGTGATAGTCATAGTAAGAATTTTCATCATATTCTTTGGTAGAAATATATTTACATCAACCTATAGAGAAGGAGGGAGAGATATAATATGACACTCTAGTAGCCATAGGACTAATGAAGTAATAGGCTCATGTAAACATGTAAACTATCTCCTTTTTGTATTAGATACGATAATATAATTAGGCTATTGTGTAACTATGTTAACCATGGTGGTTGTTTATGATCAAGAGTTTGTATCTTATAACTTAGTTTGAATGTAAATTTTTTACTATATGTAGATGCATCTGATGTGTTTGCTACATACTGGAGCTTATTCAATGACACAAGATTCATTTCATAGTCCCATACAACATGGCATAAGTCATCAAAATATTGAATTTTTTTGAAAATAATGGACTTATGTAAAGGAGCAAGTAATTTTTTCTTGAATGTGCCTTCAAACTCTTTTTATGTCATAGGATTAGTCATTTTTGCTATAATTTTCTTACATCTCAAGACATTCATTTATTGGCTCATTAGTTCCTTGTTTAATCTTTACAATTTGAGCATTGGAAACCATTTTTGGTAATTTTAATTAAAAAGTGTGCCAAAAACTAATATATAATAGGTTTGAATGATTTCACAAATTTAAAAGTTAAATCATAAAACCACCTCAAAGCATAGTCTTTAAGGCTCCTTAAAAATAATTTGGTCAAAAGTATATCATTGGAAGAATAATCAAGGCATGCCATATAGAAGGTTCAAATATGTTGTTAAAGATCACCCTTGTCATCATAAAATGTGAACTCAAGTGAAAAAAATCTAGTTGGAAAAGGGTGTAAGAAACTTTCAAGTGCAAGAGGGTTATGTAACACATATTACAAATTTATGGCATGTGAAGTCTTTGAATCCTTTTGTTTAATTTTTTTAACCTTGTACTGCAAGGTATTTATGACTTGAAGGAGTGATTGAACTATAGGCCTAGTGGGATTTTGATTAGTAATTTAAGCAATCACCAAAGGGGGTGGAAACATTTTTTAAGTAGGCATTGAAAGTAGTATTTGTATTAAAACAACATGTAAGTTCATAATAGATTCATCAATAGTATTTTCAAGGAACAAAGGTTGAAACACATAATACACACCCCTTTTAGATGTATTGAGTTTTAATGTGTTTAAAGGGAGGGATGTATCCACTAAAGTCTTTCAATTTTTAGCTTCAAGTATAGTTTTTAAGATTTTATCAAGATATTCAACATTTTTTTTAATGTGATCATAAAAAATTACAATTACATGTACTTGGTCATTATCTACTTGGTCATTTTGATTTATTTATAGATTCTAATCATCAAAATATTCTTCTATGATAACTCTATCAAAATAAAATTAGTGTTAGCATGGGTATCATCATGATCCAAGGTATGAAATCCCTCATTGGTTTGAGAAATCATTGATGGGTTAAGGGTAAGCTCATGTTCAAAATACACACACTCCAATCAAGGACTACACCTAGGTTGCATGAAAAATAGTACTAATACAAATTGACAAAATACATCAATCTAAAACTTTAGTTGGTTTAAAAGCCTAGGAATAATAAAAATATACATTCACATGGATCAAGTTCACTAAATGTTTACCCCTAATTTGGATTATGGAATCCTACATGGGTAGATAGGGTTAAGTTTATATAAATTATAGGTCACAAGGTTCAAGCCAGTTAATGTTCTAAACTTAGATGTACCATATGCTAAATTGATTAAACTAAGATAGGTTATTAATGAAAAGTACAACTGTGATAGATATAGAAATTATAGAAAAGAGAGTACTGAGCTAGTTTTGATGCTAATACAGATATGGATCTATTACAAGTAGGAAGTAGGAGGAAGATAGTTCTATATCAATTATCAGATTATATAGTGTAGTGCCTCTAGCTCTTTGGATAATTAGTTAGCCTGGTACAGTGATGGCAACACTAGTATCCTAGTTCAATGCTAGTGTCCTATATAGAATATTTATCTAAATAGGAGAAAACCACTTGGATACTTTTGATTTTGTCTTTGCCTTCACTCTGGTACATTTAAATTTAGGTCATATTCTATCACTCTTGGTGAAATGGTAAAACCCTATATTTCCATCTTCAATGTAACCTTAGAGAAAATTGGTTAGTGGGCACATGGTGTCAATTTAACCTTCAATCACCCCATTATTAAATTCCATTTCCTATATATAAAATACTCTATAATAGGGAATCAAACTCATGTAGTTTTCCCCTACGTGTTAATTTGTATGTGAATCATGCAATTTATGTAAAGTAAGTACAATAGTGACCTAGCTTGTAACTTCAACAATATGAAATTGTGACTACTCATTTAATAATTTAGACATGTATTTGGGTTTTTCCTTTGACTGATATTAGAATTGGTTAGAATAGAATATCTTTTGGTAACTTGAGTGTTTCTTGAGTGCTACTTTGGTCTGATTATTAGGTGGTGTATGAATGAGGATTGATATTATTTTTATACCAATCCTATCAAGAGATAACTCACATTAAAAAACTTAGGCCAAACATTGTGATATGTTTTATTTATAAATTAGATGAATTTGGGGCACTAGACACTTGTGTTAGGTTAGGGAAATAATATTGATACTATTATTTATCCCAGATATTAATGTCTAGGGAGAAGGAAAGTAGGAACAAGATTAGAACTTGTAGATGTGTAAGATAAGTACATTCTAAGCATTCTAGGAAAGATGGGATGTCTATGTCATCAATATAATGCTAGATAGTCTAAGAAATAGGTAAAGGGGCACAAGATAGAGTATATGTGAGGATTGTAGAAGTAAGGCATGTGTATAACTAAGAAGAATAACTAGTGTATAAATTTTCCAAGTGTAAAAGACTGAGGTGCTACTTAATCACAAAATATCTTATATAAAAACTTGTTTATTTTCAATTTATTTACTTTATTACATGTCTATTTGATTATTTTATTGTCTTGTTGGGTTCTTTTTGCATGTATGCTCTCCCCTTTTGGGTGACTTAGAAATGTAAAATTTCTTATTTTCCTTTATACTATTTTTATTTTTGAATTAATGGGGTAGATTTCATCACCTTCTCTCAAGTCTTTATGGGTGCATTGACCTAGGAAGTGACATAATAGCATCATACCAAACCCCACTTAACTAGCCGGGTATACAAATTGAGGAACATTGCCATCATGAAGACTTGGTTTTATGCTTACACAAATTCATGTGAGGAAAGTAACCTCAGGGATTTTATTCCAATATCCTTGGGTCAATGTGTACTATGGTCAAAAGGAACAATCTTAGAAACAAGATTGAACTTATTCATTGACAAATTTGTGCCCACATACCAAAAGGTATATATGAACCATATAGATATCTTATTTTAAAATAGTAAGCAAACCCCAAATCTTGTAGCACTTCACTAATACCCTTAAAATTCAAGTGGTTATAAAGGGACAAGACCCTATATTCAAATGGATCAATCTTGGATTGATTCTTAGATTCCTATTTTAATGTGGATCATTAATTAATGCAGGAGTGGAAAGGTAATGGCTCCCAAATATCACTTTAATCATATGAAACCTTAAAAAGAAGGGGGTATAAAAACCCTACCTATAGTTTTAATAATTTTTATAATAAATACTTAAATTATTAATCCTCTCTTATGGAAAGTTTTTCATAAGGCTTAATGTATGTGATGAAAACCCATGTCATTTATTAAATTTCCTTTTACTTTTTATGTGTAATTACTTGATTGTTATGTTGAAACCCTATTTATACTTGAGATCAAATCAAACCAACCAACTCTTAGACCAAAACCATTTTATACACATGTAAAAAGGTTTTACTCTACCAAAAATATAATTAAAATAAAGATGACATGACAAACTTGGTATTAATACTTATCTTTCTTGTTCAAATCATGTCATTAGTTTACCAAAATTAAACTAAGAGTCTTGTCAAATACCCAAATTAGCAATATCATTCTAGGACCAAAATCTAAATATTGTTTAAATTATGTCATTATTACACTAATTTTACTCTAAATCTAAGTCTTAATCTAAATTTTCAAATTTTAAACCAATTCCAAGATGAAATCCCAATTTTAGTCCAGTTATGCCAAATTCTAATGCCAAATCAAATTATGCCATTGTTAGCCAAAATTTGGATACCATAGGTTAGTAACATTTGAAACTTGATAATTAATCTTATTTAAAAAAATTTATATCCTATATTAGGCCATGTTTTTTATGTCATATTTTTCCTTAGGTGATGTCTTACTCATTGGATCTCAGGTTGTGTCAGGGTATTGAAGGTCTAGTCCAAGCCCAAGAATCATGATTCTCAATTAGCATAGTCCAAACCCTTTCAATATGTTTTAAGATTTAAAATAAAATATATTGGGTCAAATATTTTTTCATGATTTTATCTCTTACACTTGTCAATATTTGTGGATTTTTTACAATGTACAACTAATGGTGAGGTCATCAAAAGGGCCAAAAAAAAAAACTACAATGTTTAAATACACTTATCAAGGCTTATAAAATTAGGTTTAAATGTGAAAGGATAAATTTTAAATCATGTGATGATCATTTTAGGTTATTCATATGCTTTAAAATTTAGACTCAAGTTCTAGTAGCATTGACAAGTCTCAAAAAGGTAAAACCCACTCATATCCTCCATGAGTTCCTTGGTAACTTGGAGTGGTCCAACAATTTTCATTCAGTACACAAAGGAGAGAGAATTTGAAGGTGAATGATACTATGGGAAGAAAGGTGTCTTTATTCCCTAAAAACTCACAATAATAGTTGAGAGTTTTAATCTTTAAACTCTATGAACAATCACTAATGAAATAAGGTGTTTAGAACTCTCTTAAAATCCCAAAAGCATGGTTTTAGACATTTTCAGGGAAGTTGTAAAACGTTTTGGAAAAAATAAATTTTATTAGATATAATTAGAGGTATTAATAATCCATCACATCATCTCCCATTACCTATTTGGCATGTGTATGTATTTGAAGAGTAAAACCTTCACATTGGGTGAGTTGTAGGCACATATGAATAAGCTTCAAATAAGATTTATCCATTTTGAATGTTGGTGTCACTTATATTATCTCAAAACAAATCATATAAACCCATACCTCTTCCTAATAGCTTCCTTAGATCATATCCAAGCATAAGATGAGTTATAAAGTGAGAAAGAAGATATAATCATGAATCTAAAAGAATTATTGCATAGTTACAGGCCAAGGCAGACCATGTTGAAGTCATGGAGAGATAAGAAAAGGTTTAAAATTCATTAAGATATATATTATGGTCTTCCATAATATTATCACTCCATTTTCTATACTTATTCAACCTACATTCATCACACAAAGTAATATTCTTGAGTCATGGCATACTTCCAATGAGAAGGTACATGTATCTATAGGTATTATAGTAGGTTGATAAGATCTAATATAAAATTAGAAAATGAAGATGTGTTTTAATGGTGTCTTATGTGGTATTAACCCCATGAAATGATATTAGAGACTTTAAGTCTTCTAAAAATCATAAGGAGCACATAACAGTCAACAAATTTAGATGACTACCTACAGGGCTATCACAACCCTGTTGAGTCTCAAGGACTAAATTTTCATTAAAGCTTTGTTCATTAATTAAAAAAATGGTAATTTTTTTTATTATTTATATTTTTGATCTATGAAACTTGAAAAAACATCTTTGAGTGAATGTAACCTCAAACTACCACTTACAGGTCTATGTAAGAGAAATGGGAGAGAAATAGGAGAGTTGGGAGGAAACGAGATAGGAGATGAGGACTAAGAAAGCATGAAAACTTCAATCCAAAAGAAAAAAAACCTTCATGGGAATTCAAAAGGTGATTTAAGGCAATGAAGAGTTCAATAGGTCTAATTAGACCTAAAGAAACCTAAATAATCATACATAGGTCTGCATCTAGTCATTAAAGAAATCTTACAATTCTAAACTAATTTTGGGAGTTGAAAAATTTAAAAGGATGAGTGAAACATGTCTGATAGTGATGAAAATATCTACACATGTGTGAATGAGATGTAAATAGTCAAGATGATATGCTTTGAGTTTTTACAAGTTGATAAACTCAAATGACTGTTTATAAGCTTGAACTTGAAGAATGAAGGTTTTGTTCTAGTTTTAAGGTGAATTTGTGGTGTAAAGGATCTTGGAGAGTTAGGATGACCTAGGTAGATATTTCCATGAAATTTATATCCTATTATGGTGATATAAAGTCATCACATGAGACCTTTTGGGTCACTTTTACATTACTGCTCCTAAAACCCTTAACAAAGACCTTCAAGTAGAGAGGTCAAGATTAGATAAGATAAGCCTTAAAATCATAGGTCAAGGAATATTCAAGTAGGGTTTAGGGTTTTCAAAGATTTATATATCAATTTTTAGTGATAAAAATATATTTTTAAGGCCTATAGGCCTAAAGCGTCTCTCTCAACCAAGTCCACTAGATCTACTAGCCTGAGAAGTTACATTATATTTCTTAGAAATTCATTGAGGGTTTACATGGGATCCCAAGGAGGTTTTATAAGTTTTAAATGGTTTTTAACTTAAAAATCCTAGTATTATTCCATTAATCAAAGCTCCCAACTCTATGAATCATTTGTAAAAGAGCAACCACCTTAGAAGCACTATTTGGTCTTATGAGGAGCTCAAGAGAGCATAGTTTTTTGCTTGAAACTTGAAGGAGGTCTTGCATGGGTCCAATTATAATTTGGAGGTGAGGGAAAGATCCAACCACTTAAATCTTGTGGAATTATATATAAGGGAGAGGTACTTAACTTTACGAACCATAGTTAATATGGTAAATATGCCTAAACCCTCCTTAAACCCTAAATCTAACCCGATGTAAGAAATAAATCCTTCAAATGCTTAAAATTTACTAAAATGACTTTTAATTACCTGAGTGATGTTTATGATCCTTTTATGTACATGACCATGTAGATTAATAGTATGTGTAAAGGACATGGTTTATGAAATTGGCTAAAAAGTTAAAATATAGGCCTAATTGTGAGTATACAAGGTGGTGGTAAGTATTCAAATAAGGTAGAATGGATTTGTAATCTTAGATAGAGGTTATATGATCCTCCACACTCCTTATCTAAACCTCTCAATATGATGCATGATCTTTTAAGTCACTAATTTTGTCTTGAAAGGTGAATGTACCACTATGTTGTTCAAGAAGCCTAGTGGAAGACCTTGATGGAGAGTCCAATGAGGATTAAAAGGTTGTAATACACATAAAAGAGATTTATTTAATACTACAACATCAATATGGATAACTATCAAACATATGCAAAGTTCCAAAGAGAGGGGTAGAGGGAAATTCAAAGTGATTTGATGACTAAAAACACCACTTGTCACTTTTCACAAGCCAAGAAGGATACTTTCAAAAATGTTAGTGAGCCATCAAGCACAATCAAGAATCTCTTCCACACCAACTCTATGAAGAGATCATCATTTAGTAAGTTGACATATATGAATAAGTTTCAAGTCTATTTATAACTCCTTTCTTGCTTGTAATTGATCCTAAAATATTGACACTTATCAATGAGCTCCTATATGACTCTCCCTCTCTATCCTTTTTAACTTTCTCTATAAGTATGCCCATTTTTCTTATTTTTAAAGATATTCCACCTAAACATGGTGAATACCTACTCATTTATATGTCTTTTACAAATGAAGGCTATTAGTTTTACCTTATTTTATGACTGTATTTAGTGTGTATATATGGATAGTTTATCTTGTTAAGTGATTTGCATATATTTCATTGACATGTTGTCCTATTCTAACAACTATATGTAGTTTGAAATCTTATCTTGTAGGTAATGTGAAGTTTTCAAGTGAAGTGTAAGGATTGATTTTGGTTCTCTATTTATTAGTGTCATTTTGGACCTCTTATCTAGTCCTCATAGCCTAAACATATTTCACAACCTCAACATGAAGTGTTAATGTAAGAGATTTAGATTAGGATTAGTGTATGTTCAAACTAGTCTCATGGTTGATGTGCATATGTAGCTAGTTGGTAGTGGTTTGTCAGTTTGGTGTATCACCTCCATAGTTATGTTTATTTCATGTTATCCCTCTCCCTTTCCCATTATAATGTAGTAGTGTAGTGTTGTGAGCCTAATTGATACATCAAGGGGAGTAGCCCTATAATCTAGATATTTAATCCATTTTTTAGGTCACCCATATCCTAGGATTGTCTCCATGTTACCCCAAATTATGAAGTTTTAAACAAAATTCCAATGATGAAAATTTAGGTGATAATAGTTATGCCATACAATTCAAAACCAATTCCAATTCCAAACATGGTTCTAATTCTAGTCTAAGCCAAGTCTAATGCCAAACATCATTGACCAAGTCAACCCAAATCAAATCCAACTAGACCTTTTCCAAAATACAATTTCCATTTAACCCTTATCTAAATTTCAAATTCAATCAATTTTCCAAATCAATTGAAGTATAATTAAATTCTAATGATCAAAACCATTCCCAATCAAACATTGTCTAAAACCAATTCCTATCCTAATGTATTATTCTCATTCTAGTCAAATTGTGCCAAGTTCTAATTCAAGACAAAAATTTTCAATGTATAGATCAAAATTTAAATGAAAATCAATTTGCCTTTCAAACCATCATTCCAAAACCCAACTTCATGAAAGCATTTGATGTACCAAGATCTATGCACCTTTTTACAACTAAGTTTGACTCATACACCTCTCCTATTTGGATATTTACATGGACAAACTTTGATTTAACTATTACATTTGAACATTTACATTGACATACTCAATCAATCATTCAATTTCTACCAAGGCTAATTACAACTTTAGAATCCAAATCTGATTCATCTTGAAACCATGTGCTAATTTGAAATCCAAATCTAGTTCATATTTAACTAAGTTACCATATGCCAAATCACAACCAAATTTGGTATGTGTTTCACCATGTATCAAATCAAATTATATACCATTCTAATATGATTAGGTTCATATTAAAATACAATCTCATTCTAATTACACACCAAGTTTAATATATGCCAATATGCCTTGTTTGGGGCAATCAATTCCAATCTATATCAACTCACCCTTTTTGGAGCCAATCCAATCAAGAATTTTTTAGCTAATTTTAATATGGACCAATACCACCATTTTTGGGGCCAAACCAATGTTACCATTCTAATACTATCCTCTTTACACTATTTATCTATGTTAATATCACCCTTTTTGGGGCCAAACCAATTCTACCAAATCAAGACTACCCTCTTTGGTCCCATTCTAATTGAAGCCAAGTTTGCCATTTTTTGGGCCCATTCTAATCTATGTAAATGCTGCCATTTTTATGTTCAACCCAATTCCAATTTGTGTCAAGACTTCCCTCTATGGGCCCATTCTAATTGAATCCAAGTCCACCCTCTTTGGAGCTAGTTTATTTCATATAATTCTCCTTACATGTATCATTTCTTGGGGGCATTAGTCCAAGGTTAATCTGAGTCATGGTCTTTATAATCCTAAACCTATTTTACCATGTCTAATCATACATCAAGATGTGATATATCAATTCAATCCATAATTATTTGATAATAAATATGAAAACATTCTCAAAGTGATAGAGATGGATGTTAAACTTCTGGACCAATTTATAGTAGAGGACTTACGTTATTTGGTTAGAGATCCTAAAGAGAAATAACAATGAAGCTAAAGGTCTAAACCTATTATGCCATTACCTAGATGAGGACCCTTATATTTTGACAATCCAAGTGTGTTCAAGTTTGATAACTATTGATCATGATATGGTATGATCCCCTTCCCAAACATGATCAGATATGTCCAATTCCAAAGTAAAATCAATATCATCAAACCATTATCAACATTTTTATCAAATAACCTATCTTTTAAAGTCCCAATATTCATTCATTTCCCAAAGTCCCCCATTTATAAACATTTATTCATCCCAAACCTCCATTTATAAGTGAAAGGTGAATGAGGTAATTATGGATAACACAATTTAATAGGACCTCTTTGTGTATACCTTTACATCAAAGTCAGGTTCTATTCTAGAACCAATATCAAAATTTGGTTCTATTCTATAACCAATATCATATTTAATGTTAGAAGTAGAATCAAGGTTAGATTCAATATTGGATTCATATCCTTTTGAGTCAGAATCAATTTCATGATCAGAAGATATGAATGGATGCTGTGACATTGGTTTCATATTTCTACCATATACAATTGAAAACATTTGTTATCCTTCCACAATTTTTGAGAAAGCTTCTTTTGACATTGATGCAAGCTCTCCTAATAACCTCTATTATAATTGTGGTGCCTTTTATCCTTCCATTATCATAACACATTAATTTACTATTAAATATCCTAAGCATTATATTGACATAGCATTTCCCACAAACATCAGTTGGTACTGATAGAATCAAGCATTTTTGAACTTATTTCATGGCAACATTTCAGTGGTAGAATTTCTAGGAAAGCAAGACAATATTTAAGTAGAAGAATAATCTCCTAGTGAAACCTTTTTTAAGTTGCTAGGGGATAATCAAAGTATAAAATTTTAAAAAAATAGTGAAACTTTGTTTGAGGTGCTATATGATAATTAAAATAAAATACCAAAAGCCTTTATTAAAACCTTGTTTTAGGTGCTAAGGGAAAATCAAAATGAATTATCAACATCCCTTAGTGAAACCTTATTCAAGGAACTATTGGGTAATCCAAATCAAAAAAATCAAGAATAATTTGTTGGTGAAAACCTCTTTGAGGCACAAATATATGAGCTTATTAATTCATCATTGATTGATGAAGTTATTGAAGATAATATTAGACCTGCCACAACCAAAATTAAGTCCAATCCAGAATCATCAATAGTGTGTGCGACTAAAAATCCCAATTTTCATTTGTCCACCAACCATTATACATTATATGTTGATCCTATTATCCATTTAAGGCATATTTTCCATTATCTAATCAAACCATTCATCCCATGCCCACCCTTCTTTACCTTTCCTAGTAGTACTCTTTTTCAAAGAGATGATAAAGACATCTTGTTGAGAGATTTGAACAAAGCAAAATCAATGACCAATGAAGATCATGATAGAAAACATCTAATTCATATCAACCATAGTATTCAGATAGAGATTTAATTTTGAGTAGGTATGGTTAGACAATAAAGGGTCTACATTATGTAATATCATAATCCTCCATTGAGTTGACATGCTATAAAATTAAAAAAAATAAAAAAAATCAATTAAAAAGACAAAAAAATGAGAAATAATTTGTTGTTTATAAGTACATTGACACTTTGGGGTATCCTTATCCACATTATAGACCATTATGTTCAATCCATTAGTGTTCTCATCTTTACCTTGTTATTGAAGTTGAAGGTATACTAAGACTTATTTGGTAAGTATTATAGCCTATTATTTGCATGACACATTGGTGACTAGACCCATTTGGTTCTCACATGACATGGTCCTTGGAGATTCCTCATCCTTTCCCTCATTGTCATTTATCTATTAATATAATGTGACAATCCTTTACCATTTGTGTTTTCAACCCTATTTTTGATTCATAGTAACTTATGGTAGGGTTGAACTACATTGACCTGAGGTCCTTTTGGACTATGTAGGCAGTGCTCAATTTCTAAAATCAACTCTATCAACCCCCTTTCCATGCTCTCATAATTTTGTGATAAATTTAAGCCACACTTTCACCCTTTGAGAGCAACCTAATCTACACTCTCACTCTTTTTTGAACAACCTAAGCCATGCTATTACCATTTTTTGAGCAACTAAGCCACACTCTCACCATTTTTCAAGTTACACCTTTTTGCATCTCGTAATCCTCCATTGAGTTGAGATGTTAAAAAACCAAAAACATTAAAAATAGTCATAAAAACAACCTAAAAATAAAAATATTCCAAAAAAGTCTTACAATTTTCATGAGAGATATTAAGACACAAAATTTATGTGTGCTTTGTCATCCTATTTTCTAGTAGTCCTTTGGCTCTATTCTAGATGGCATAGTTTAAGGTGGTAACCCCTTATCTAACCATGACCATTTCCATTTTTATTTGAAATTTTATATCATTTTCCATCCCATGTGTAGGATAACTACATCACCCTGAGGTCCACACAGACTATATAGGAAGTGATTTGATGCATGAGGCATCTTGGGTCAACTTAATTTGTTTCATTAGCAACCTAAATCTCATTACTGTTTACTTCAAAACACTCAAATTTTTGTGAGTTTGCCTTTCCCATTATTATACAATAAAAACTCTTAGTTATCATTAGATTTATTCTATCTCATATCCCTGGAAGAACTATAATTAGAATGAAGTCATCTCAACCACCCCTTCCTTTTTCTTTTATTTCCCCTTTCCTCTAGGTTTTTGTCTTATACCATATATTGACCAGATTTTAAAGAGTAATGCTTTACTATCACACACACAAATAGTTCACTAATTACCTATTTTATGGAGTGTTTAAATGTTTGTCAATCATGATTGTTTTTATTGTTCTTCATGTGTTTCTTTGAGAAATTGGATGCTTTATGTTTCTTTTCTTTTAGTTTATGTTTTCTTATTTATTTGCATGTTTATTTGTTTCCAATTTCTATTATCACCTTGACTTAGTCCACTATGTTGACAGGGTCACCATCATGGCACTTCATGTTATACAGTTATACTTGAGTCCATCTATTAACCTTTAACAACATTGTCATCATGGTTTTTATCATTGGTGCATTTTTTGTAGTTTCTTATTGGATCAAGGGTCAATCCATATGCACATTGTGAAATGGTCATCATGGTGTATACCATTTATTTCTATATCAAAAACAAATATGTTATAAGTCTAATCGGTAATACTAAAGAAATATATATTCTTATCTACTATCCCCCATTCAATTCATCAAGTGCATAATCATCATTTTTTAGATTGAAAATCTACCCTACTGGGGCAAATCATTGAGCTTGATCAATAATTAACTTCACCCTACTAGGGTCGGTATTTGAAACAATGATGAAATCCACCTTAATGGGGCACATTATTATAACCAAATCCACCCTTTTGGGTCCATGACCATCATTTATTTTGTTTTGTCTTCTTCCTCTCTTTTTCAAGGACCTATCTATTTCAACTTCTTCCCCAACCATCACCTTTATGGGGCATCCAGGGATAATCAAGTACCCTTTGGAGCATCAATCAGAGTGTACCAATTCATAAAAAATTTAAAAATAGAAGAGTGAGGACATCATTCTTCAAGCATTATAAAATTTATTTTTTATGACTTTTAAATATTTGAAAAGATGTTAATGTGCCTAGTGTCTTGCAATGCCTTCTCAAGTAGGATAAAAATGTAGACACTTCATTTTAACCACTTCCATGTCTAAACCAAATTTGTATTGACTTTTTGCAATTGTATGTAATTTTATAATGAAATCTCCAATTGAACCCAATTTACCCACACGACTACAATTTTAAACCAGAATCATAATGATACATCCTTAATTAGGGCAATGGATTATCTTGAATCATTTATCTTATCTAGTGCATCATGAATAAAATTATCCCTTTGAAATTTTCCTCGTAGGAAAATTAAGTGAATACTTGATTGACAAAGAAACATTGAAAGTTTTACATTTCTTCTAATTTCCAATTAATCACCTTAATTAATTATTTTAGTCATTCCTAGAATAGGAAATTCTATGGATTTAGAATAGCCTATTTTCCTAAGACTAATATTGAACTATTGCCTCAGATAGGTGATGTCATAGGGTTAGGTCAATAGAATGTAAGGAGTGTGGGAAAGGTATCTTATGACATAGACACTTACACACTTGCAACTCTTACACCCCTTTTACACACTCCAAGAGGCCTAATGATTACACATTCCTTCCAAAATGCCTTCGATACTCCAAAATGCCTTAGTTGGTATATATTACACACTCTAAAGGTGTAATCATGGATTTGAGGATTTATCCTTAACCCTCCATATTATTATGTGATAAAAGGTCCATATCAGTTCAATAAATATATAAATTGAACTCTCACACCTCTCATTTCATTAAGCTTCATAATGTAAACTTACTCTGCTAGATTATTACAAGAAGCTTCATCAACTCTCTCTCTCTCATGCCAACCCAAATATAAGAACAAGTGTATACAATGAGAAGTGATTCCCACATAATGAATTAAAGAATCAACAAAGACTTCTACATCTACAAGCTAAGCTTAACCTCTTTAGACCAATTTTCAAACATATCTTCAATGGAGTTAAAAGTGTTGTTTTTATCTTTCTTGTCTGATTATCACATAGTTTAACCCAAAGATTAAGCTTAATAAGTTATATATTTAAATTTTTTTTATTATTTCACTAAAAATTTACTAACCCCTCTTGGATTCCTAATATATAACCATGTATATCAACAACCCTCCTCTTGACTGCTTCATACTTCTAATGAGGGCATGAGATATGTATTGAAAACTTTGTTTCCTAAAATTAATATTCGTACATCTACCATGGTAAACCTAAATACTTAAACTCAAATACCAATTTCAATGCGTATATCTACCTAACCTATGGGTACACATCATTTGGTGACATCTCAACTACCTGACCTAAAATACCAAGAGGTGCAATTTCTTATATAAACTATAAAACTTTTGAAAACTAAGGCTAAAAATATTGAACAAAATTCTATGAAATATCCTTATTTTATTGATTTGAAATAGTTATTTCATAATCCTCTAATACCAAAGATATATTTTCACCCCTTTTCAACTAATTTTGTTTCACTTAAGTTCACATTTTATGATGGAAAGGGTAATCATTAACAACATCTTTGATATTTTTATGTAGCATATATTGATTATGACTTTGATGATAAACTTTTGACCAAATTATTTCCAAGGAGATTAAAATACTATGATTTAAGGTGGTTCTATAATCTACCAACTCAATTAGTAAACACCCTCAATTCCCTTACAAATTAGTATTTGGTGTATTTCTATATTAACATTACCAAAAAGGTTTATTTTGCTCATATTGTGAAAATAAAATCAAGAACCAATGATCTATCAATGAATATGTCATAAGACATAAGACAATGTTAGTTAAAATAATTAATCTTATGGTAGAGAAAGAGCTTCAAGATATTTTCCAGTAAAATTTGTTTGTTTCTTTACACAAGTCCATTGTCTTCAAAATTTTTGAATATTTCAATGACTTGTTCCATATTGTTTTCCATTGTGAAAATAAACTTATCTCATTAAATAAAATTAAATATGTAGCAAGTACACTGACTAAATATACATATAATAAAAAGTTTGATATCAAACCAAGTTATAAGGCCAAACCTCTTGATCTTAAATAAGAAATAACTACCATGATTAATGTGGTGTCACAATAACCTAATTAGTTTGTCATATCCAATACAACGTGGACACAATTTAAACACTTACTTGAATCTACTGCTTCATTACTCTTGTTGCTTAAGTGGTTCCATATTATATTTATCCTTCATCTTATAGAGGTTGACATGAGTATACCTCTACCCAAAGGGTACATATGGAATGTTTATTGTGACTATCAACAAGGCCCTATAAATTATAATAATAAATGGTTTAACTTGAAGTATATGATATAAGATCTCATTGATGACCAAAATATTACATTTAATGATCCTCTAAAGTAATTAGGTTCATAACTTGGTGACCACCACAAATAGAAATATTTATCCATCCTTTGCAAGATCATTCAAATAAAAATCTAAAAGTGCAAGTGACATATAATGCACATCATATTTCATCACATTATGATCACCCATTGTATGGGATTACTGGTACTTATGTGAAACATACACCTCATATGGTTTAAAGACCTTTTATTACTTTTAATGACAATAAAATTAGTGATGATGGCTAATATCTTCATTCTTTATTCATTCAAATATACCTCGATCACCAACATATATAGAGTGTTATGATTAATATTGGTGTAAGATAAAACATTTATACCATGACATTACTTACACATTTAGGTTATATAAATCATGATTCACATCCTTCAACTAGGTTAGTTAGATAATTTGATGGGACCTCATAGTAGGTTCTTCATGAGATTAATTTACCCTTATAGGTGGATCTCACCCATGTGGTTACTACCTTATAAATTATTCCTTCCACAAGTGTATTTTATATGTTATTGGGATGACCTCAGATACATACACACTGAGTAGTGCCTTATATAGTATATGGGTGTGTTAAATACATTCATACCAATAGAGTAATTATAGTTTTTAGAATTCCATATGAACATCCTCTTGAGCAAGATAAATTTGTACCCTAATTATTAAACCTACTAAGGTTAATATTTTAAAATATGGTAAGAAACATGCAATTCCCTTTACCAAGTGGCCAATACTTGAGATAAATTTGCACCAAATATCCATAGTGGGTTCTATGGAATCATTATCTACTACACACCATGTTCAAATATCTAGATCACCTACACAAGTTCCTATTACTGCTACTCCAAAGAAACCAAAGAGCATAGAATGATGGGCTCCATGAACCCCTACTCATATTATTTTCATTTCACAATTACATATTCCTATTTTACATACATAAATCATAATAGATACTATAGTGATAAATTTTGTACCTATACATGCTCCATGGTAGTGTCACTAGTTTATTATACTGGGTTCATAATGGGGAGATATATATGACCATCCTTTGGATGTGATCATAGGATATTCTTTCCTCCACATATACTAAAAATACCAAGCAAATCAAAAATCCAAAAAAAATTTCATAATTTTCATATGTTATTATCTCCTTGGCATATATGTTCTTAATTCCATGTTGGTAGATGGTATATCAGTATTTCCTATATACACATGTTTCATGAATATTTTGATTATGATTCAGGCATACATAAATACATGATCTATGTACTTTTGTATGTTGGGCTTTCCATCTACTCATGTCACTAGGATGTTAAGGGCATCCACCTATTTTATCATAATACATCCAGGTTATATCATTGTACGGTCACCTTACATTATCATGTTTAATCTCATATATGTTCTTAAAAGTACATACATACATGCGTATATCTTCCATAATGTACTTGACATGCTATGTACTTGATTTTTTGTTAACATATATATCTAAGGACTAGTATGCTATGTTTATGTTGGTTTTTTATGATTTCATTTGTGCACATCCTTAAGTGTCATCCCTTACTATTGCCTTGATTATTTGACAATTTAAATATGCTTCATTTTTTATGGTTTCAATGCCTTTTTTCTTCTTCTTTGACATTTAAATATGTCACTATTTATTAAATGTTGGCATTTGAATACGTCATTTATTTTTTTATGGACATTGAACTAAGTCATGCCCCTCCTATTATGTGGAATTTGAACATGCCCCTTGTTTGCAGTCTCTTTTAAAATTATCTCTTGATTTACTTTTTGAGTACTCATGTGTGTGTACTTTATTTCATATTGAGATTTTAATATTACTATCTATATGTTTCTACAATCTAGATAATGAATCTTAGGATTTGGTGTGATCGCATTCTTCATGATTCAATGATATATTTTCTTAGACATGTTTCCTATATATGTTACATGGTAATTTCACAATTTACATGATTATCTTATCCTTTTGAGGTAAGGCAAATACCAGTTGTTACTTCCCTCATTTAAAAGTTGTGGGGGGGGGGGGGGGGAGGGGGGGGGGGGGGGGGGGGGGGGGGGGGGGGGGGGGGGGCAGAGAGTGGGGAATAGCAATAGGGGCATGACTTCCATAGTGATTTATATATTCATATTATAATAGGGTCATGTTTTGGAAACATGTTCTCCACATTAGCACTTATAATAGTTCTTATATTTATATTCAATGGGAACATGTCCTCCACATTGACACTTAAATAGTTTTTCATATTTATCCATATCTAGTGGGGGAATGCTTTATAATAATGTTCTCTGTACATACACAGTTTATAATTCACCAAATTACATAGTTGTATGATTCATATACACATTTGTGGAAAAATTATATACTTTGGTACCATTATTGCACACAAATTTAACATGAGACATTGTAAAGTGCATATGTTATGTAATTTGTGCCTAATATTGAAAAATAAAACTAGTTTCAGATTCCAAACATTTTTAGGGACTATCACCACCCACCAGGTTAGAATTTTAAAGATTGTATTGAGCCAATATAATACAATAGTTTATTTAATTTTTACCATGGTTGGATGATTAAATCATTAAATATTTTTGATTTTATAAGTTTAAATTTATTGAATCATCCAACCTCACCATTTTGATAGTGTGATTTGACTTGGTTTACTCACACTCACCATGTTATAAGTATGATTGGGTTTCACGATTGATCTAATCTTAACTGTCAAGTGACAACTCATCTTATATTTAAGGTTAGAGAAAGTGCCCACTAATTTCTCTCTCTCTTTAGATATATGCACTTTTCAAATTTATATTTGTCTTAATCTTAGTTTTAGTGATTCATAATGATATATATTTCAAATTAAATTGCCAAAAGCAAATATGGTTGCACAGATATACAAGTGTACTCTTAAACCTTGATTTCTTTAAATTTTAATTATTTCAATGCTTTCAATTTTAGATTATATGAACTAATTATATATTGTAACATATGCTTAGTTACAGGTTATTAAATAAAAAATCCCTAAATTTGGACTCAAACAAAGATAAGGTGTGTTATAAACACACAAATACTCATTCCTTTTCCTTTAAACTAGTAATTTCATTACTAAATAAAGTGGGGGGTGTAGACACTACTTCTAAATTATATAGAAACATAGTCTTATATAGTTGGAAAATACATATCATGGGTGTAACTTCAACTTTTATACCTTTTCTTCTACCAAAAGGTTCATGTACACTATCCCTATGTGCCTCATTTATTATCTCTTAGTCTAACCTATATATTCTAATGACTCAAACCTTATATCTTGTCCAAAATGTTATAAAATTGATTATATTCCATCTCTACAAGTTCTAGACTTGCACCTATTTACCAATTGCATAAAAAATTGCATCCTAATTAGATGCTTGCATTGACATAAGATTCATACCCTAACACAAGTGTCTAATACCTAAAAATCATCAAAATTACAAATGAAATGCATACTAATTATCAGTCTAAGTGATTTAATGTGATATATTCTGCAAAGAGGCTAGTATAAATATAATATCAACCCTAATCCATTAAAAACGTATAAAATACCAAAAGAGACCAAGGTAACTTATTAAAATCATTATATCAAGCACTGAAGTGAGCAAAATTTTCCATATTTTTCCTATTTCCATATTATTCATAGGGTCAACACATCTACATATCTAAAGTACTAAAGGATCATACCAAGAGATATATTTTCCATGTTGTAATTGATTATCATAAATTACATGATTCACACATAATCTAATAGGTAGGGGAGAATTGGATAAGTTTGATGCCCTCTTCATATTATTAGCTATGTAGGAAATTCTCATTAATAGAGGGGTCTTTGGGGTAGCTCAACACTATTTTCCCACAATACTTTTTTACAATAGCTAATATGAAGATGAAGAATAAGGGTTTTTATATTTTACAAGGAGTGACATTCCATGTCCAGATATAAATGCACTAAATCAAAGATGATGTAAAACCTAGAAGCATCTAGGTGATCATATCTAGTTTAAATAGGTATTCCATACTAAACACATGTGTCCAAGTTAGATAGTAACATTGATGTAACCATCCCATATTGTTGAAAGTGTCTATGGATACAAAGGTTAAATTTATAGAATCATATGACTACTCTAAAATATAGATCTAGTTGAATTTATGCCTATTCTAAATCAATATTTTTATTAGCATGAGAACCAACTAATTATCTTACTTTCATTGTTATTTTAATATCTAGCATAGTTTTAATTTTAATTTTTTACATCTTAGTATATTAAATTCAATATATCTTTATCTAAGTTTTGGAAATAATTAGCCTCCTTTAGAGATAGTCTACTATCCTTATGTTTTAGGCTATCTCTTCCCCCTTTAACCCTATATTCCCCTAATCTATATATTAGGGTTAAAAACTTATCATCACTCTTTTTAAAACTGGATACAATGACATCTTGTCTAGAGACTTGAAGGAATCAAAATAAATGAGCAACAAAGATAATGACAATAGTAGTGTAGTCCAAATCTGTAATAGGTTCTTAACAAAGCCACTACTCAGAGAGGGTATTGGTTAGATAATAGAGGGTAAACATTATGCATCTCTTCATCCTTCATTGAGTTGAGATGATAGAAAGAAAATAAAAAATACAAATACAAATACAAAAAATAGGAAGAGAAATAATTCGTCCAATGGTGAAAACCATGCTTGTAATACCTTGGGCAAGTATAATGATGCAAACTAGGTTTCTAGCATCATGTGTAAATAATTTATTATCTAAAATTTCCTTTACACATGGGTGTGGCCTAATTTTCATTGAAGGCCATTCTATAAATTTTAGTCATTTAATTTTATTCATCCCAACCCATCTTATTGTGACATTTAGTCTTCTCATCTTGACCTTGTTACGAAAGTAAAATGTATAATGAGACATATTTGGGAAAAAATTTGGAATATTAATTACATGATACTTTCATGACTAGACACATTTGGTTTTCATGTGACATGGTCCTTTAAGACTCCTACCTAGTTTCGTCATTGTCATCCATTTTTATGCAGCGTTATCTATTTGTCCTTCATTATCCCTCACTATAGGATGAACTAAAATGGATTGATGTCCATCTAGACTATGTAGGCAATGCTTAATTTTTAATTTTAGCTCGACAACCCCTTTTCCACACTCTAACCATTTTATGATCATTCTAATCCATGATCTTATCATTTTATGAGCATTCTAATCCAATTCTCATCATTTTTTGAGCATTCTAATCCATACTCTTGTTTTGTGAATACCCTTGTTTCATGCTAACACAATTTTTCATCTCATAATCCTCCATTTATTTGAGATGCCAAAAAACCCAAAAACATTCAAAATAGTTAAAAAAATCCTAAAAATTAGAAAATACCCACAATCTACATGAGAGATATAAAGCTACAAAATCATAAATATTTTAAAAGGTTTAAAATATCTAAGAGAGATATAAATCCATGCAATTAAAAAACAATTTATCTTATCTTAAATCTAGACATTATGCTTGATTTTTATTGAGCCACTCATTTTTGAAATCATTAGGATGTGTCCTTCCCAAATCCAGTCTACTAGGACTGATTCATTATTAGTTCCAATCATTTCAGCCACCTTGGGATGTGTCCTTCCATTGTATGTATCATTTATTGTGGCACCATTACTTTATCATTATTATTGAGACTTTACATGTGGATTTTAACTAAGTTAAACAATAATATGATTTCTATTTCTTTTCTTTTTGGTCTCTATTTACTTTATTACTTGCTTTCTTGTTTATTTACTTTTATTATTGTTGCCTCAACTTAGTCTATTATGTTAATGATGTCATCATAATGGTTTTCCTTATCATGAAATTGTACTTGATTCCATCCATTTACATACATCAACATTATCATCATGATTTTTATCATTGGCATGTTATCTACATTTATCTATTAGATTGGGAGTTAGTCCTTATGCACAATATGTCTAGGTCATCATGATGTTAAATAACATGATGCATATCATCACATTCTACATTAAAAATCAAGTGTTTGAGGTTTATATATAGTGTCATACTAAGATGGTATTATCTCCCCTCATAGGTTCATTAATTATTTAATCCAATCCTCTCAGACATCTTTGACTACATCACATTATCACATTTTACTTGATCAAATTAAAACAATTAAACATTAAATATGTGTCAATGATAATTAGGGTGTGCATTTATGAATAAGAATGTAAAAAAAGATTCATACATATTGATCAATTATTATTCTCATCCAATCCAACATTTTCTATTATTCACCATTTTCTCCCATTTATTAGGAAAACTACATTGGCTTGAGGTCCATTTGGATTATGTAGGCAACATTCAGTACCAACTAGTTTTTGAGGTCATCTCGACCACCCTTATTTATTTATTATTAACATTCATATTATTCCAATCCAATAACATCATTATTCAATCATTATTGTATTCATATAATAATCTATTTAATTACCTTTGAGAATTCTCATGTGTTTGGTTTTATGTGGTGTCTTCATTTAAAAAGTCCTTATACCATGACACCCATGTTTTGTGTCATTCATCTCATATTTAATCTATGAAACATGTTGATTATTTGATCTATTATCGCTAGTATATCAATAAAATCAATTATATTGATCAATAAACAAAATCACCTTGTTGGGTAAAATCATTTCATCAATGATCAAATCTACTATGTTGGGGTAAATCATTAGTCAATCAATACCATCATTTCTTATAATTATAATACCATAGATTTTGCCTTATTTGGGACCATATCAAGTGTGCCAATTATTTTAAGATGCATCCTTCCTACTTCCCCTACCTTTTGGCCAATTCAATTATATTATTCTCATGCATTATAAATCAAGGCATGCAAGCATTATCTCGGGTGGGTTAATTTTATCCATGGGTTAATTTCTCCCATTCTTTCTTTGTACTCTCTTTTTTGAGATCCCATCCATATATTTTCATCCATGCATGAAGTATCAATGTGGAATCATGTTTTAATATTTATTTATTTATCTAAATTTTCATGCTCCTTTTTATCCACGTTTTCATTCTTTAAAAATTTGTTACTTTGCTTGTGTCTCACTACACCTTCTCAAACAAGGGGAAAATGTAGATAATTAATTCTTACCACTTTCATGTCAAAATTATAATTAGAATTATTTATATAAATATCACACAGATAACTAAAACACTCAAATTTTTCTATTCACTCGGTATGTATATTCTAAAATATATGGGTGCATCCCTAATTGAGGTAATATGCTATATACAGCTACCAACTTCACTTTTTTATTAGGTAATGACATTTGACCAGAGTATGGACTAGTCTGGGACATAATCATTAGCCCATATCCCCATGTGATTTATTAACTAGATAAATACCACATATATACTAGATATTACTAGATATATAGAAACTATTTATAACAATGACCACCACTAGCCTCAAGAATAACCAAACACCATTAATGGCCTTGATAATATAACCAACAACCATAACCATCTTCATATGCCTTTCTATATATTGAACTTGGTTGGGAATCAAAATAACCAAAAACCTTAACCAAATCAACCACATCAACTTCACTTAATTCATCCTACGTTAAATTTTGATTATAAAAGAGATGTTTTAGGATTAATTATGTCAAATGGTTCATCAATTTTCAAAATCCACTTCACTTTCCATTATGTTAAGTAAGCTTAATTAATTAACATAATATTCCTTTAAAATGGAACTCCATAGCCTTTTTTAATTGTTCTATATTACTTAATTTATTAAATTAAATTATTTTTCCAATTGTGGCAAGTGGTCAAATGATGACATTATGGACAAGTATCAGGATTAATGTCGTCATCATGAAAGTTGTCAAAAACTAATATTTTATTGACAAAAAAATCAAGATTAAAGCAAGCCATGCCTATTTAATACAAAATATTAATGGCATTGAGCCTCCAAAATTTACTCAATTCTATGACACACACTTCTATTTGAATCCAATGGCCACAATCAATTTAAAAAATACAGAAATAGAAGGGTTATTTACCATTTTTCTCAAGTCTTAAACATAAAATAGAGTGTTTCTATTTTTAGTATCCTTTCAACCATCAATATTTAAAACCATTTATTTTAATTACTCAAATCATCCATAGTGCAAGGGGATATTTTTCCAACATGCATGTGTGACATTGACAAAGACTCCAAGTTCTACATCTAGGCACAAATATGTATGTATACCAGCTAGAAGTGACATCCATGAGGAAGGTAATCATATTGATGTACATTACATTTGTTTATATTTTTTTATATCTTTCCCAATATTAGGACCACACTTAAGAAGTTAAATTTGATATTATTTAATGCTTGTTTTACATAATAAAGAGAATTAACCTCTTCTAGATTTGTGTGTTTACAAATCACAACCCTAAAGGTTTTCATTCACATATCATTAAATTTTATTGGGTTTATATCAAAATAAATATTTTTATTCACATACAAGTAAATTTTGAGTTAGATATATCAAACCAAATATTTTTTTGAAATCATGTTGTGTTATTTACATGTTGTTGTGTTATTCATTCACATTTTCAACATTACAATTATTATTTTCCATAGTTGTTGTTGATATGTTTTGCATTCTATTTTTAATTAATTTATTCATGTGTTTATGTTTTTACTAAATTTTAATTATTTTAAAGTACTCATGTTTGTTGGGTTTCTCAAAGTTATAGCATTTGTGAAATTTTTACAAACATTGTGTTTCTTAACACTTTTTATGTTTGAGAAGATTTCGCTAGTTTTATATTTTTTGCATTGTGTTTCTTGTTAACACAAATCATGTTTCCAAATTATTTACTACTCTAAAATTTATTACATTCTGATTCTTAACAAAATTTACATTTAAGAAGTATAATTCTCTTATGGTTATTTTTTAAAAATTAGTAAATGATTTGTGATGCTAAATTTTGTATTTCTTTTATTGTTTATCTATGTTATTTATGTTTGTTTCCTATGGATAATTATTAAATATTTTGAATTAAAGAGTGGAGAAGAACAATGGGGAACTCACTTTCAAGTGAAGGTTACTTAATTTTAATCAAGCGTATGGTCTATTACCATTTTGAGTGGTAGATAAAAAGTATTTTTAATTAAATTATATAATCAAAATTAATACATTAGATAAACATTACATTACTTAATATAATCCATTACATTAGATTAAAAAAATGCATTTCCTTACATTAGATAACAAGTAAATTTCTTATAATGAAACATAATCATTACATAATGTACTTCACTTTTATCATCATCTATAAAAAACACTATTCTTAAACACCCTAATTTATTTTTTCAAACAAAATCTATATCTTAAAAATTATTTCTTTACGGTAAAAAACTTACACTATTCAAGGTGGAAAAATTGAGTTATGCTCTCTGTTGCATGTATTCAGAGAAAGTTGAGTTGCAGTTGGTCCTTCAAGGGTTGTCTCCTTAGTGGGATTTAATGCCATGTTAATAGAGTTAATATGAGGGCTCTCACATGGATAGTTGAAAGTAGATGAATAAATTTGGGATAGATTGTTTATCATGTCTTTCAATATGTGATGTTATTCGGGTAGATTGCTAATATGGATACTTAAATGCCTTTGCCTCTCCAATTATTTTTTGACCTTCTCAAACTTTCTATATCTTATATAATTCTCTTTTTTGGATACATTTTATTGTATCTTATCCTTATATATATTTATAATTTGCGTACTTTGGATTTCCTCTCATCATCCTATTCTTTCTTCCTTACTTTCAACTCTTCAATCTCCTTCTTGTAGGACTACTATTTTATAAACATTTGCCTATAATTGTTTGATGTGAGTATTTCATATTTTTTTTTTCAAACTCAGTGCATTGTTTCCTAATTTACTAGGAACCCTTTCCATTGTAAATTTAAAAAATATTTATATTGAATATATTTCTTCATTCATTTCTAGTTGCCTACAATCTTGATTTTGGATTCAATTTTCTACTATGTCCTCATTTGCACCTAAATAAACCATTACATATTTTACACCCCATTGTCTACCAAATACGTAGTAATGAACTATCATAGGTGGGATAGAAGGTAGTGGTGATAACTTTAACATTGCCATATTTATTTACATTAAATAAAAATTAAGGCCAAGATTTTTTTTCCCTCCTTTAATCATTCTAGTGGGCTTACTTGGGTAGGCAAACATAAAATATCTTGGTTGAAATTGAATGTTATATCCATTTAATTAGAAAGGAGATTAAATGCATATTCAATTGTTTATTTTTTTTACTATGACTAAAATGTGTTAATGTGTTTTTTGGGTGTCAGGTGCTTCTTGGCTGACAACATATTATGCATTTGTTACCTGTTCACCTTTAATAACATTTATTTATTGTATTTGATCCATATTTAACATAGTACCATGAATATTTTCTCATCTATCCCTACCAACCTCATGATATTTTTTTTAAAACACTAATTTCTTCCTCTTCAACATGGAATTATTCAATTGGAGTCATATCATTGGCTACTACATTAGGATTTAGGGAATAAATACATGTCCTTATAAATTCATATTTTATATTCTCAATATTTTTTTCCCTCTTAAATGATATGTTGCACAAAGTTTCCAATTATTGTCTCTTGATATATATACCATCATGCTTATTCATCCATAATGTCATTTCATTCCTAAAGTAGGCCTTAAATTGACCAAACACACTTACATCCAATGGCTACATTTTATATCTAGTATGTGTGGGCAATGTAAGCAAGTCAATCCTCAATGTTGTTGCCTACTCAATTATTGATAGCAAAACAAGATTGTTGTGCCCATAAAATATGAGATGTTTATTTATAGGTGAATATCCTAGTATAGATCTATAGAACTGATGCAACTAATTCATAAATAAATATTTCATCATTCATACAAGGGGTTGGATATCCATACATGCCCCTAGTTCATAGCCTAAAATGTAATTTTATAACTACCTTTTTTCTTTGAAGAGGTATAACCCTAGGATAATTTGACCAGCTATATTCACACACATTAAAAATTTAAACCATTCTCTACTCATATGCATTACTTGTGACACACTTCTTATCCATTTTTTGGCAATGACTCACATACCATAATTACTTCTAACTTGCACTATCATCTCTTCACAACTCCGTATTTTATGTGGCCCAAAATGGTTTTAAGCATAACAATTCTCAAGTTATCATAAAACATTGTCACTATGGATGTTCTTAGCATCAAAACCCTATCTTTGATTCATCCTTCTATTGTTATTTTAGACTTTTTAAAACCTATCCACCATCACTTTCTAGTGACCCCATCATTAAAAAGGTTGGACCTAGTTTTGTATATGTGTGAAATGTGTGACTTTAAATTTGATATGTAAAAACCATGACCCATATTGGCTAAGTCCTTACACCACTACATGTTCTCACATTTTTTTACATCTAATAAAATAATAGGTGATCCCCTCTTTTTAATTATTATAATTTATTTCATCCAATTAGACAAAGTGTTTAGTTTCATGGCCCACTTTACTACTACAATGTTTATCAAGTAATAATTCTCATCCACATCTTGAATTACACTCTACATACCATTCATTGTCTATTTTTTGATCACTTGCTTATTTGGCTAGTTGGCATGGGGTTTCTCTTGAATAAATTCATCCTTTGCTTACTTGGTAGTGGGTTACTCTTCACTAACTTCCCTCTCTTTTTAGTTGCTAGTGAGTTCCTCTTCATTGACATATGCATCAACAACATCAAGAATTTTGACTCCTTTATTCTTCATTATTGTACACTCTTATCATCTAACAAACTACTTCTTCTTCTTGGCATTCCTCATTTTTAAATATAAGGATCAACAAAATATACAAGTAATTGATAATAAAATGGAAAAAACATCAACAAAAAATATGGGAAAGAATATTTGTAATATTGAAAATTTGAATGAATAATAAAACAACATTAATTCATAGAAAAATATCAATAAAATAACAAAAACAATTCACATAAGGATTTGTTTAGATACATATAACTCAAAACTTATTGTTATGTGAATGAAAAATATTATTTTTGATAAAAAGATAAAAGCATTTATTGATACAAGTGAATGAAAACCTTTAAGGATTGCATCCACATACCAGTAAATGTTTAGACAAGTGGACATGAATGTATTCTAACATGGTCCTTAGTTGCATATAATTGACACATATTAACTAGATAATGTTCCTCACTACACAAAATTTTAAGCCAATTATTATGAACCTGTGATATCTCCTCTTTACTTTGGTCGTTTATTAGTTGTTATAGATGCATATGCTTTGTAAGTCATCCCATGAGCATTTTTTTAATACCACATTCATGGGAAGTGGTGGTTGCTTAGATTAGAATTTGTATATAAATAAGTGCTAAGTCGAATGAAGGCATCCATAAATTTATTGTATTGAACTTGCTCAAAGGAGGTTACCCCCTTGAAGTGATTTGTGATCAATATAATAATTTTATTACTTAAACTAATTTTATAAATCTATTATTTCATGCATTTTAATCAATTTGTTGCAGAAGGATCCTCTCATCTGGTATTAGAATGCTTTCTAGGGAAATTTATTTTCTAGAAAGTCTTAACTCTATTCTACTGCATACTTCATTTTAGTAATTTTTCAATAAATATTAACTCTATTCTACTACATAAATTAAGTAATCTATTTTGACTTAGGGTACAAACCTGACCACTTAACTATGGGAAGTTCTTGGGTGAAATCCCTAAAACACATCGTGAAGAGTACCAAAAGAATGCTAAAGTAGCTAGCTCATTGATAGGACCCACAAGTGAAATGAGTAATGACCCCTTCTTGATTGAGCAGTTCTTATCTATGAAGAAAACCAAAGGGCTATCACTAAGAGATAAATCCATGGCCAAAACATTTATAGAGAGTATTACTTGCTTAAATGGAATTGGTGTCTAGAGTGATATTTTTAAAACCTTTAGGCAACCATTGAAACTTGGGGCCCATTTCTATCAGTTTTAGAATATTTTTAGTAGACTCAAAAATATCAATTAGTACAGTATCCATAGACTATAAAAAGAATTATAGATAGATATTTGATAGAAAATAGAATATGTAAACCATTTTTAGAGTATCTATACTCTTAAAGGATTTACCACCATATAGAAAATAAAAATTCACCATAGCAGATCTGTAAACTTGTTTCAACATATTCCTAATAGAGGTGTCTTATAGAGCACAATAACCAAAACCAAAAACTGAAATTGAAACAAAAAAATCATTTTTTTAATAATATCTCTCCATCTATATCCCTATTGATCCTCAAAATTATTCTATAAACCTAAAATTCCATTCCCTACATTTTCTTCCTTGAGATCCCATACCCTAATTCCACTCCTAATTCTCATAAATATTAAATTTCCCTTTTTTTGGGTTTTTCCATAAGTTCTATTTTTGTCTATTTGCCTCAAAAAATTTCCACTATGTTCATCATCTTATTCTACTCCTTTTTCCCTCTTTGACCAATTTTCCATTTTTTCCATTTTCATTCCTAAAATTGCCCTCGCCTTCATCAATCATACTCCCACTATGTAAAACAATTATTAAAAGCCCCTTGACCCCTTCTATTTTTTCCCAAATTTAAATCTTTCTTTACTAAACATGTCTTAACTCTAGTTTTCCTATCCATTGCAAAACAATATATGTTATTCGGGTCATGGTAGTAACCCGAACAAGAGCAAAAAACATGGAGGATGAAATTACCACCCTTAAGACCCACATCAGAGATCTTGATGAAAAATTTCTTGGCTCAGTCTTCAACATACCACCATGAACAACAAATCACATCTGGAGTCTTCTTCAAACATTGTGTTTTCTTCATCAAGAAATTATCATGGGTCAAAGCTTAATTTTTCATGATTTAATATTGTAGATCCAACTAGATGGATATATCAGGTAGAATAATATTTTAGTCTCCATAATAATTTTTATACTAACATGGTTCCACTTTCATCCTTTCACTTGGAACTTAAATCCCTTCAATGGTATCATTGATATATCAAGGCTCATGATGAACCCATATGGACCAATTTTTTCACCCTTATTTTATAATGGTTTGGTCCTACTGCTTTTGATGACTTCACTAGAGCACTCACTAAACTTTACCAAATAGGAACTATGAGATAATATCAAACAAAATTTGAAAAACTAACCAATCACATATGGCATTCAATCTAAGTTAGTAGAGGACAAGATCTAAACTAAAATATGACATTCAATCTAAGGTCAAAATGTTCCATCCCAACACGATGATGGAAGCCTTAGCATTGGCTAAGTTAGTAGAGGACAAGATCTAAACTTATTAATGATTCAAATCCAATTTTACTCCATTAAAAAATATAGATCCATAATGATCTCAACCAATGTCAGCCCCTAAAACCACTCTTATCAAGTTTTTGACTGAATCAGAGATGCAAGCCTGTAGAGAAAAAGGACTATGTTATAACTATGATGATAAATTCACTCAAGGACATCAATGTGTTGAGAAAAATATCTACCTATTAGATGTGTAATCTCAACCCAAAATTGAATATTATGAAGATGTTTAGGATACAATAGATGATCTAGTAGAAGATCAGCTAATTTTGGAACCTACTTCTCAGGAAGACCAACCAGAGATCTCTCTCCATGCCTTAGCAGGAGTCACTACCCCATAAACCATATAGGATAGAGATTACTTAAATAAGATCCCTCTCACAATATTGATTGATTTTGGTAGCATTCATAACTTCATTAACCCTTGGATTTCCAAATAGGCTAATTATTTTATCCATCCTTGCTCCAACTTTGAAGTCATGATTGTCAATGGGAGAACATTACCTTGGAAAGGGAAGTGTCACAATGTGTATATCTATATTGGAGATTATAACTTGTGATTCTCCATGTTTTCCTTACCCTTAGGTATATGTGATGTTGTTTTAGGAGCCTAATAGTTACGTACACTAGGACCCATCTTATAAGATTTTGCTAAACTTTAGATGCAGTTTTCAGCCAATGGGTAAAAACAAACATTGAAAGGATTAAAACCAAGATCTTTCAACATCATAATTTCATATAACATGGAAAATATTCTTAAGAATAATTTACACAACATCATTTCCCAACTCCATTTCATTCACATGCAACCATCAATAGTCTTCACTACTCTCTCTGATCTATAAACTATTTTGTAGAGATATGCATGTGTCTTTGAAAAACTAGTGGTATTTCCACCTTCATAGTTAGAGGACCACCATATCTAGCTCTTTCCTAGAAGCATTCATCCTAATATCAAGCTTATCACTACCCATTTCAATATAATATTGAGATTGAGATGCTCATTTCAGATGTACTAAAGCAAGGCATTATTTACCTAGTACTAGCCCATTTTCTTCCCCAATTCTCCTTGTTTAGAAAAAAGATGGGTCATGGTACTACTACATTGATTTTTATGTAATTAATCACCTCAAAATCAAGGGTAAGTTCTTAATCCTTATTATAGGTGATCTTTTAAATGAACTTCATTATGCTCATTTTTTCTCCAAGTTGGATCTCCACTCTGGATATCACCAGATTCAACTTCATGAGGATGATATCCCTAAGACAAATTTTCATATGCATGATGGGCACTATTATTTTTTGGTCATGCCCTTTGGCCTCACTAATGCTCCTTCAAATTTCTAGGCATTGATGAATAAAATATTCCAACCCTACCTGTGGAAATTCATTCTAATCTTCTTTGATGATATCCTCATCTATAATAAAACATGGTCTGAGCATCTCCAATATCTGGAGCTTGCACTAAAACTTCTCTATAACCATCATCTTTATGAAAAATAGTCCAAATTTACTTTTGACCAGGATGAAGTGGAGTATCTCATGCATATTGCTTCAGCCCAAGGGGTTCAGGTGGATCCTAAAAAATAGCTACCATGATAAATTGCTTGTATGCTCAAACACTCAAGAGCCTTCATGGTTTTTTGGGGCTAATTGAATACTATCACAAGTTTGTCAAGGATTATGGGAATATTACAGCTCCACTAATAGCTATGTTGAAAAATGATGCTTTTTGTTGGGCATAAAATACTGAGTATGAATTTGAAAAATTAAAATAAGCTATGTGTACTACACATGTTCTAGCTATGCCAAATTTTATCAAACATTTCACCATTGAGAGTGATGATTGTGGTAATAAACTTGGTGTTGTTCTCCTCCAAGAAGGGTGCCCCATTGTATTCACTATTAAATCCCTTTATGGCAAGAATTTAGTACTATCTACCTATGAGATGGAAATGATGGCCATTTTACATGCAGTACAGAAGTGGTGGCCATACCTATTGGGAAATCATTTTTGCATCAAAACTAATCACATAGTCTAAACTATTTTCTAAAACAATAGGTATTCATTTTTTCAAGAAGATCCTCTCACCAATGCAAAAATAATGTATTCATTTGTATTTTATTACTGGTCAAATGTTTTAATATATATATATATATATATATATATATATATATATATATATATATATATATATATATATTGGTTTGAACATTTGGCCATACCTATAAAATGATTTAAAATGACATATCAGGTGGTTTAATTTTGTATTCTCAGGTAACTCCCCAAATTCATTGGAGGGATAAGCAAACATTGGTCATAATTTTTAAATCAATATATCATGTAAACGTTTCAGGTAGGGAAATAGAAATGTGTTGTAAATATAAATAACACATCAACATAAATTAATAAAATGATTTATTTTGATATAAAAATAATAACATTTACTCATATATGAATGAAATATTTTATGATTGCCATCCACATACTATTAAATGTTGAGTAATACAAGAAAAAATTGCATTGTGTTCAATGTAGGTAAGGTTTCATCCCTCCAAAATGTTTAAGATATAATATTTTTTAAATAATGGTTTATACATAAAAATTATTTATCTTCCATTGTTATTCATATCACATTTACTTTGACTGAGTTTCATTTTAACAAGGCATTCTAAGAAATATTAACACAACACTTTAATAAAATTTAAGATTGGAATTAACAAAGACAATAACATTTACTGATATGTTAATGAGAACCTTAATTTTGATTAAAATGTAATAACATTTACTGGTTTTAATACAAAGACTAAAATTTACTAATATCTGAATGAAAACCTTCAAGGATTTTGTCCACATGCTAGTAAATGTTCAGTCTTCCATCCCAAGCTCTAAACCATTTACGTCCTAATATGAATTTGTATGTGGAAAAGTTTAGTGAGTGATTTCAGAATCCATGGAAAGTTGGAGGCAAAAGAATATAAATGTGTCACTGATATAAAAATGATAAAATTTACTGGTATGTGAATGAAAACCTCCAAGGATTCCATCCAAATATTAGCAAATTTTGAGTCAGATGTGAATGAAAATACATCAACATTGGGGGTTCAGTTACAGGTAATGTTTCATCCCTACAACATGGTGATGTTACAATATATATGAAATGTTATTGTTTAACCCTAAAATTTTGGAATGGGTAGTATAATGGTACATTAGGGTTAATAATATATAAATTAATAATCACAAGGGTGATAAATATATTTATAGTAGGATAATTAATTTGTAAACTCAAATAAATAATATTTTGAATTTATAATATTGAGATATGCGAAAAAAAAATATAGTTATTGATTTATATTATAATAAATTGAAAACAAGAGGACTTGGTTAACTATTCATATCTACATCTGGGTTGAAATAGGCTAGAAGTAAATTGGATTAGGATTCTAGAATAGTCACCTAATTCTATGATTTTACAATATGTGGCCTCGTACACTTTTATAGGATCTAGGATATTACATTGATGTTGGTGTCTGAGTTGGATACATGTGTCCAGTATTAAATAGTGACTAGATCTAGATACAACCAGCTAGAGCCTTCTAAATTTGTTTTCACCTTTCTTCTAGTGTGTTAAGATTGTGCACATAGGATGTCACTCTTTATCAAATGATCAAAACCTATCTTCCTCACCCTTGGAGTGACTTTGGAAAAAATCCATTAGTGATCACATGGTGTCGATATGAGGAATTATGAAGAGGGATTGAGACTTATGTATTTCTCCATTATGTGTTTTATTATGTGTTCATAAGGGTGCAATGTATGATAATAAAGTAGATAGAGTGGCCTAGATTTTAAATTATAAAATATGGATCATGTGATAATCATTCAATAATCTAGACATGCATGGATATTTCTCCTATGCCTAGTATGAAAATAGGGATAAATAGGATAAATTTTCTCACATGAATACTTGAATGAAGAATTAATGAGGGATGATATTTTATATATACCAATCTCATTTTTGAAATATCTCCCACTAAATAATTTAGGCTGACCTTTAGGATATGTTTTATTTTCAAATTAGATGAATTTTGGGCATTTAACACTTAGTTTGAAAAGGGACACTTACATCAACATAGGCATCTTATTGGGATTCAAGTGTCTAGGAAGCTAGAAAATAGGTACAAATCCAAAACTAGTAGAGGAGGATAATTATCTAGTTTATAGAATTTTGCACAATACAAAAGGATTAGTCATTAAAATTACATTATTTTGACTAAGAGATAATAAATTTGACACAAAGATATAGTGAACGTAAGCATTTAGGCAAAGGGAAGGTCTTATAACTAAAGAGTATATACATGATAAGTATTTTCCAAGTGTACAATACTGAGGGGATATATAATTCAAATTTACTGTTTATATTTCCCCCCTTAATCTAGTAATTAAATTTCTATTTTAAATTAAATAAATGGATACCTAGGTGTGTATAATACATCTTGCCTTTGTGTGAATCTGACTTAAGTTCTTTGCTCATGACTAGCCTGCAACCAAGAGCATGTTATTGTATATAATCATTACATATAATCTAGAATTGAAAGAATTTTAAATTCTTGAATGTAAAGATAGCAAGGTTAGGAGTACACCTATGTATCAATTCAACCATCTTGCCTTTTGGAAATTTAATTTAAAAATATTATTTCTTATGAAGTATTAAAGCTGAGATTAGGAAAATTTGTAAATTTGAAAAGACACCATGCCCCAAACCTTGGATAAGATATGACTTTCCACATGACCATTATGTTCATATCTATTATGCAACCTAATCATACTTATAACATAGTGATTTTGAATGATCTAATCAAATCACACTAAATATTTGGTTAGGGTGGATGATTTAATCACTTCATCTTATAAATATATTGAAGTTATATGATTTAATCAAGTCTAAATTATAAACCTGGTAAGATTGAGTGATTTAATCACATCAACCTTGACAAAAGGTGAACCAACTATTTCAATATATTAGATTAATAAAAGTCCATAAAATTCCATATTGGGTATGATTAACATCCATAGTAGTATTTTAAATCTGAAAAATGATTTGATTTTTTAATTTAATTTGCTATTTTTCATGGCATATTCACCTCATATATTTCTTGAGTTGATACCTAGGTATAAAAATAGTGCCAATATATAGAATGCTTCAAAAAATTTGTATCTAAGCCATATAACTATAAAATATGGCCAATTTCATATTTTTCAAGAGTGTAGTAAATGTTTCCATTACATGCCCCCATTAAATCTTGAAATGATAATTGATGTAAGTTTGGATAATATGTTTCTATAGCATGCCCCCATTGTAATATGAAACATGTGAAAGTGTGGAATCCATGCCTCTATGACATGCCCCTATTGATATGCCCTCCTTTCCTCGTGCAACCTCCCCTCCCCCTCACCCTCACCACCACCTCCATTTTAAGGTAAGGTGAAGTAGGAATTGGTAGTTACCCTACCTTAAAAGGATAATATAATTATATGATATGTGTATGGATCATGTAACATATAGGATTAACATGTTTAGGTAGATATAATTATAAGGAACTTAGTATGTGATCACATCAAGTCCTAGGATGTATGATATAAATCATGGTAATGTCTAGAGCTTAACAATACAAGTTCATCAAGCATCAAGCACAAATAAGATCACTTAAAAGTAGAATAAAAGTTAGGGGTATAAGGAGACCTCATCTATGGGGCATGTTCAAATGGTGCACAATCAAAGGGACATGACTTAGTCAAATTTTTTTAAGGAATAAAAAGACATTTTCAAATATCCACATATAAAAAACTATGATATATTCAAATGGCATAATAGGCAAACAAAGGCACATGGGGAAAAATAAATAGAAAATATTTAAATACTTGAATATGAAATACAATGTGATAAAATATAAATAAATAAACACACTCAATAAATTTCACAAAAGAAATCTTGGAATCACAAGTAGCCAACATAAACATATCATACTAGTCCTTGGATATATGTATTATCAAAAAATGTTAAGTACATAACATATCAAGTATAATGTGAAAGATATAATAATGGATAAATTCATGTGTAAGTGTATAATATCAAACATGATAATGGAAAATGATTATATAATAATGTAACTAGGGTGTAATATGATCAATAAAGTGTATGCCCCTAATGTATTGATGACATGAGTAGAGAGAAGGTACAACATCCATATGTGTATATAACATGTGCATGGGTATGTTTATATAACATTAAAAATATGCATGAAATATAGGTGCATATATAAAAATAAATTATATGTTATCTACCAACATGTAACTAATAACATAGATGCCAAGGAGCTAATAAGACATGGACATGTTAAATATTTTTTAATTTTTGAGTTTTTTTTTGGAATGTTTCAAGTAAGATATTTATGCAAGTGCATAATTTTAATTAGGTTTTTGATGAATTTTCCTTCGTGTGTAGCTAGGTGGTACACACTCTTTCCTAATTTTTTTGTAATTTTAAATGGTCCAAACCAATTTGGTTTGAACTTTCCTTTCATGTCTATTTCTATATTGGTGTTCTTTTGATTTCCTTTTAGTACTAGGTCACCCTCAATGAAATCACATGGTCAAACCTTTTTGTTATAGGCTCTGATGATGTGATCTTGATAAATTTGTAAGTGTTTGGTACCCTGTGTGCATTTTGTATCTAACTATTGTAATTGATACAATCTCTTTTCATGGTGTTCATTATATTTATAATATCTTATAGAGAAACATGTAAGGAAATTATTTCAAGATCAATTAGTAATATTACCTATATACCATAACCTAAAGAATAACATGTAACCTAAGTAGGTGTAAAAACACTAATGATTTATGCCCATAAGGCCTATACCATTTGTTGGTGCCAATCTGTATTGTATCATTCAACCATTTTTCCTAGTATTTTGACAATAGTTTTATTTGTTGATTCTTCATGTCCATTACCCTGTGGGTAATATGGATTAGAAAAGGTATGTTTGATCTTATATTTATTGAAAATTTGTTTTACTATTTTATTTTTGAATGATGATCCATTATTGGTAATAATAAATGAATATTTACCAAAATAAGAAATAATATTTATCATCAAATACCTACAATGTCATTCCCTATGGAAAATTCAAGTGGAATTGCCTCCACTCATTTGGTAAAATATTTTGTAGTTCTGATTATAAATTATTATCCACTTGTGGACATAGTTTTTATTTTCCCAACTAGATTAAAACCCCATAAGGATAAAGGCCATGGTGAAATAACTAGTTGTAATTCATGAGATGGTGCATGGTTTAAATTATTATATTTATGGCATTACAAACATAATTTGGATTTATAAATATATTCTTGTTCCATGGTATACTAATAATAACCTTGGCATAATATTTTTTTTAACACCCTTACCATTAAAATGTCCACCACACTCACTATCATGCATTTTTAAGCACATAGTTTGGGAAATCTCTTTACTTAAAAATAGAAATAATTGCCCATAAAAACCTCATTTAAATAAGTCATTTATGATAATAACATAACAAAGTGACTCTCATTTTAATTTTAATTTTTTATTCTATGTAAAATTTCATGGTATGTGAGCCCTATATAGGAAATTATATATGTCATTGTACCATTCTATATTTGTAGAGTTACGAGTAATGGTGAAATCTACAAAGGCATCCATTTGATCTAAAGAAATTGAAGTATTTATTAATTGATGTATAGTAAAGTTTATGGACTGAACACTGATATTTATTCAACCCTAAATAAGATATGGGTCTATCCTACCTTGGTGGATAAAAGGGTTAAGAATATATAAATGATAATGTACAAGGGTGATAATCAAATCTATAAAAGTTCAATTAAATACTAAACTCATATATAAACATACACTTAATTTATTATAATGAGTATAGATAAAATATGGAAAGTAAAACTACACCATCCATAAAAATGAAAAATAAGTAATATTATTAGTTGGTTATGATGCTAAAATAGTGTTGTATCTAGAATAGGTAAACAATAGTCTAGAAGATGATTCTAGAATAATCTTTAGATTTTAGATCTGACACTTCTAGCATTCTAAACACTAATGTCAGTTTGGGATGGTTTCATCAATGTTACTATCTAGGTTTGATGCAAGTGTTTTGTATGAAATAATTACTAAAAAGGTATGTGACCACCTAAATTTTTTTGGGTTTGACTTCACCTTCACTGTAGTGCATTCAAATTTGGGTCGTAGACTATCATTTCTCATAAATTTACAAAACCCTAGTTCTTCATTTTTATGGTGACCTTGGGGTAAATGGGTTAGTGGGAACATGGTGTTGAACTAAACCCAAAGACCTCACTATCAATGGGCACTACATATATAACAAATACTCCATATTAGTGCTTTAGACCCATATAGATTTCCCCTATGTGTTGGTTTATGTGTGGATCATGCTGTGGAAAGAAAGTACAATAATGACCTAGCCTATAACTTATAAAATTAGGTTCTTGGGAGACTCCTTTAGTTCTTTAGAAATATATATGTGGTGTACCTATGACTGGTATGTACATAGGGAAGATTTGTTCAATTAAATGCTTGATAGAATGCTTTTGATAGGTTGTCTTGGTATGTCTTGGTCTTTTACTAGGTCAAGAATGAATGAGGGTTGATGTTATATTTATATCAATCCATTTTGATAAGTAACTTGCATTAAATAACTTAGGATAACCATTATGATACATTTCATTCTTGAAATAGATAAGTTTAGGTCACTAAACACTTGCATTGGGTTATGATATTAATGTTGATGTTAGTGCATGTCTCAGACATTAGTGTTCATGGAGTGGAAAGTAGGTACAATATTTAAACTTGTAAGAGTAGAAGATAAGTACATTTTAAGAAATATGGGAAATATATAATTCTTATTTTATCAACATAAGACTGTTCAAACTAAGAGATAGGCCAATTGGTATAAGATAGAGTAGATGTGAGACATGTAAAACCAGGAAAAAGTCCAATTAAGAGTAATAGCCAAGGTCTAATTTTGCCAATTTTATAATATTAAGGTACTATATAATCCATAAATGTCATATACATTTCTTCCCCCTTTAATCTATTAATGAATTTTCTATTTCAAAGGAAATAAATGCATACTTGGTTGTGTATAACACACATTATTTTTGTGTGTGCCCAGATTGAGTGCTTTGTTGGTGACTGGTATATGTGTCAATATAACCACCTTTCCTATTTTAAATATATATTTAAATATATGTATCATTTTTATGAATATTTATGAGGTATAAGTCTACAAAACATCATTATCTAGTCCATAACTTAACTAGTCAATTTAGTTGCTTGATTGGTCTTCAAGGTTCCATCTCTAGTCCAATCTTTCACTTGGACTTTGGGCTTAATAAAATCTTAAAATTGTGCATATATTATAAATATTATAGACATTTTTTTATGCATTTATATTATTATTAATACCAATCACACTCACTCTTACCTCATCTATTAACATTGGTCTCCCTCTAACAATCAACTCTTCCTCTCATTCTCCACTAGGCACACCTCTTAGGTCTAAAGGACCAATATTTGATTTAGGTTTTAAAAACTCAATATTTTTTCATGGATATTATTATAATGTCATATCACACTTTTTATGGACTATTTAATGTCAGGATCTTGCTCCTCAATTAGAGCACAATATGATTACCTCTTGTATTAGCAACTAAACACAAAATTTAACCAGAATGAATAAGTAACTAGAAATATGAAACAACACAGGGTATGAGAGAAAATACACAATTGTATTAATAATCACTCAAAAGAAAATACAATAAAGAAGATGCCACTTCTTCTTCCACCTCAAAGGCTTGCCACACCTCAAGGACTTCTTCCCTCTCTCTCTTAAGGTCCCAATAATCAACTCCAATACAGAGTTGGTGTTCACCTCCACCAGTCAGTAACAATGCTGCCAGTACACCAAGTACACAACCGTACTCCAAGTAGATCTCCCTTTCCTTGCTTCCACCTGCAAATCAATAGACCTTACTTACCATGTAGATATCTCTACACCCTGAAGAACCCTTGTCCTTGCCTCACCAAGTCCTTATGATTATTCAACCAGTACCCCGGTGGATCTTCTACCAGAACTTGCACACCTGCAACTCTCCAAGATCATACACACTCAGCACCCCTTTGGAACTAGGAGGAACACACCATGCTCTCTTCTCTCTGAAGGAGCTAATTTATGCTCTCTTACTCTCTAGCACCCATTACAATACAGCCATGAGTCTATTATATAGATCTCATCCAAATAATAATTAGACATCTAATTACAATAATTAGATCCATAGCTTCTAGTCTAAATTTGGCTCTTGACATTCAAACACTTGGTTCGTTAACTAACTGCCCATAAAACTTACAGTTCTGAACCACACAAGCAACCGATGTTGGTCCTTATTTGCCTGGAGGTGACCAACATCGGCTGATCCCTGACCGACATCGGTTGCTTATCTTCACTAACTTGACTGATGTCGGTTGATCAGACTGACATCGATTGCTCTGAAACTCAGCAACCTTTAGCAACCTCCTCCCCTATTTGCATCAATGAAGCTTTTAGCTCCACAACCTAACAATCTTCCACTTGGAGATAAATAGCTGCACCTATACCTATACTTGTACCTTCATCTAATTCATTCCCTAGCTTGTATCCCTCTTCAAGATCAATCCTAAAGACCAACCACCACACAACCTATGATGCTACACCTGTCATCCAAGTAACCTACCACATCCGAACCTACAAACCCATGTAGTGAAGACCTTGACCCTACATAACATGAATCCCTACTGTTGGTCCCTCTCAAATCCCTGAGAATCCACCTTCCATGAATTGGCTCCAAACTCTCTGACAACTCCCACTGCTTGGGAAAAACTCAGGTCTACACCAGACCTTATGTGATTTTGAACCCTATTCTAAGCTAAGCTTAAACTGTCTAACCCTTGGTGTGCTTACCGATTCTGCATCCTGCATCTTGAACCTCGCCAACACCTTCTTCACATCAGCTCCCACTAGAGACAAAATCTCCATGTCTCTTATGCCAAAGAATTTCACTGCTCCAAATTCTTCATGACATACCTCTGAACTAACCTTACCCTTAGCTTAGAAAATCCCTATATGTACAAACCTACTAGCATATCACCCACATATAGTAACAAGATAATGTTGCGACCATCATCCACCTAGTAAGTCAAACACAATGGTTACACTGACATTGACTGAAGCCCTACTTTGTCATCCACTTGTCAAAACCTGTACCTCTGTCCTGCAACTTCCTCAAGACCATATACCTTGGCCTTCCATCTCACGTATCCATCCACTCTCTTATTCAACTTGGGAATCCATCCATCTTTCAGTGCTTTCTTCCAGCTAACAACTCCACCAACAAACTCCTATTTGGTTCTTCTCCAAGGACTCACACTCCTCATCCATGCCAAGCTCCCACTGTTTCTGGATTCTACTTGCATTGCCTCTTCACGTCTTCCTAGTTCTTGACCATCAATAAGCAACTATTAAGAAGGTGAACAATGAATATGAGGTCCACTTACCCTTTCAATCCTCCATATGGGCATTTAAGACTCCTTGATAGCTTGTTATCCACCCAATATTTGTTCCAGTGACCGATCTCGATCATCTCCCAATCTGCACCTGACCAACATCGGTTCCCTGTAACTGACCCTGTCTACCGACATCGGTTTTTTGACCGATGCTAGTGTACCTCTTGCTGACATTTATTTTTGTATGACCAATGTCAGTTCCTTATACCTGACACCATCGACTCTGTTGATCTGCACATGACCGATGTCGGTGCCTATCTATTCAACGTTGGTTCCTCCTTACCGATGCTGGTACCTGTGTTCACTTATGAGTGATGAATTTTTACCCATGAGCTCCTTTTGGATCAAAACCTTGTTCAAATCAACACAGCCCTGCTCAGAATAATTTAGTCCCCTCAGCTAATCTTTGTCCATCATCTCCTCCATGAACACCAAGGCTTTCCAGTTCTTAAGTTTGTCAAAGATATTTGTCTTCCACTTAAGAACATGCATTCCCCTCTTACATATGTGACCAAGCCTATAAAGCCACATCTCTGCAATAGAAGGTGAATCAGTAATATAAGTAGATAGATAAAGGATACCTACTTTCTTACCACTGTCTAATTCAAGTACATCCACTGTGAGAGTTACTGTGCATCTCCCATCACCCAATTTTCTTGAAGAAATTAGACTCATCTCCAAGACTGGTACCTGCATGACCTCCTTTAACACCTGTGTGTTATTCGTCTGTATTTTTAGCTTCACTTCCCCTTTGCCAATAATCTGACAAGGCTCACCAACCCCCAAATAAATCTCTCCAAAGTCTCCAAAGACATACCTATGAAAAGATGCTCTATTTCACACTGCATGGAAAGAGGCAAAAGAATCTGTAAACCAAGATTCTACTTTATCTAGAGCAACCTATGCAACATCACCTGCAACATCTGCTTCTACATGCTGATCTTCTACCGACCAACAATCTCCCTTTACCTACTCTTTCTTTCCATCAATCTGATGATTCATGCTATTCAATTTCTCCATTCGTAGCTTACTTTCTTCTGCCATTGCTATACTCCCACTCAATTTGAAACCCCTGAGAGTGACCTGTAATCAAAAAACACTAACGAGATCTGAACTACTTGTTAGTCAACCCAACCAAAAGCTATGATACCAACTGTCAAGATCTTGCTCCTCAATTAGAGCACAATATGATTACCTCTTGTATTAGCAACTAAACATGGAATTTAACCAGAATGAATAAGTAACTAGAAATATGAAACAACACAGGGTATGAGAGACAATACACAATTATATTAATAATCACTCAAAAGAAAATACAATAAAGAAGATGCCACTTCTTCTTCCACCTCAAAGGCTTGCCACACCTCAAGGACTTCTTCTCTCTCTCTCTTATGGTCTCAACAATCAACTCCAATAAAAAGTTGGTGTTCACCTCCACCAGTCAGTAATAATGCTACCAGTACACCAAGTACACAACCGTACTCCAAGTAGATCTCCCTTTCCTTGCTGCCACCTGCAAATCAACAGACCTTACTTACCCTGTAGATATCTCTACACCCTGAAGAACCCTTGTCCTTGCCTCACCAAGTCCTTATGATTCTTCAACCAGTACCCTAGTGGATCTTCTACCAGAACTTGCACACCTACAACTCTCCAAGATCATACACACTCAGCATGCCTTTGAAACTAGGAGGAACACACCATGCTCTCTTCTCTTTGAAGGAGCTAATTTATGCTCTCTTACTCTCTAGTACCCATTACAATACAGCCCATGATTCTATTATATAGATCTCATCCAAATAATAATTAGACATCTAATTACAATAATTATATCCACAGCTTCTAGTCTAAATTTGGCTCTTGACATGCAAACACTTGGTTCGTTAACTAACTACCCATAAAACTTATAGTTCTGAACCGCACAGGCGACTGACGTCGGTCCCTGTCTGCCTGGAGGTGACTGACGTTGGCTGATCCCTGACCGACGTCAATTGCTTATCTTCACTAACCTGACTGATGTCAGCTGATTAGACTGACGCTAGTTGCTCTGTAACTCAGCAACCTTCAGCAACCTCCTCCCCTGTTTGCATCAGTGAAGCTTTTAACTCCACAATCTACACTGTCCACTGACCGATGTCGGTGATCTTGCCGATGCCGGTGACTGCATACTCAACATCCTCCATGTTTGCAACAAGGTGAAGCTTTTAGCTCCACACCCTAACATTTAAAACATTCAAACACACTTCAACACTCATTCCCATCTTCCAAGCTCTCAATGGCCTTATGAGGCTTGTAGCCTTTATTATGAGGATTTCAAAGGTTTTAAAAAATATAGGCACTCTTTTTATTCACTATTTTTAATAAATAATAACCTTTATAGACACCTTATATCCTCCTTGATTTTTGTGTAAAGTTTCATGACTTGAATCCTTTTCTATCTAACACTTCCTTTAGAAATTACCCCTCTTTTAAGCCTAATTAGCCCTAATTGCAACATGACTGCTTAAATCCATACCTAGGAGGTCCGTATAGTTATTAAACAAATATAATATCTTATGAAACCTTTAATTTTAAAACATTCCAAATTTTCATCAATATATTATGGTGGAAACACTTTTATAAGGAAAACACTAACCTAGGGTTTTCTTGACCCTACACAAGCCCTAGAGGCTATTTAATTCCATCTTAAGTTATAATACATTTCAAAGGAAACCAAAACATAGGTTATTTATATATCAACCTATTATAAATTACTAAATAGGTTTTAGGTATTTTCAACTCCCTAAAGGATTAGGAATCTTAAAACATAGTACACTATGTTCTCTTTTGGTTAAGTATGCACAATTTCAACAATTTTTACACCTTCTATTCCATTCTAGACCATACCTGGACCATCCTTGAGACTCACCAACATATATTCACGATATTACTTTCCCAATTGAATTTAAATCCACTTTCTAGTGATCATTTACACTTATTTTTTACTCTACCTATGTAAACAATGTTTTGATTGTATATCATTGTGTCAAGAATTAAGGGGTCTATGTCTAACTAGTAAGTTTAAAACATACTTATAGGGTTTGTTTGATGTATATAAACCTTAAAAATATAAATTAATTTTCAAACAAACTATCACCACTCCACATTTATCTCTTATTTTGTTTCTTGACATTGAACATGCAAACATAGTCTTTTGATTACAAAATAGGGGTATGGCTATGACAAGTAAAACCATTACTTTATTATGCATGTATACTAGTTCCATTACTAATTTGGAATTAAAAACAACCATAATGAAATAAATTTATTTAATTACTAACCAGTGACTAATTATATTAATGAATCATGTCTTAATAACCAAGCATTTTGACTTCATTTCTTGATTATGACCATAGTTTGTAGGGTTATTAAGGATCTAATGCCTTTTACTCTTGGTTATCATTTTGTATAGATTATCTACCACTATTTTAAGTTTTTTACTATTCAATGTATACAAGGTTATGTATTATGATTAATTCCATCCTGACATCTAAATAAATCACCCCAATACTTTTCCTTAGATTAAGATCTATAGTTTCTAATCAAAACCTAAAACCCTACACAAAAGTCAACCTAGTCATGGCCTCAAGGGCCTTAAATGGTAATATATAGGATTCAAAATAGTTATATATTAATCAAGAAAGAAAAAATATAAAACTATATCCTTCTTTACTCTTTAAAACATCAAATCATTACATGCTTGGTCCATTATATGATTTAATCAACCTTATTGAGGAGTCATATACAATTTTCATTCTCAGGTTTTCCTCCATCTTCATGGAGATATTTTAACTTCCTCTTCTATCCTCCTATGCCACCCAATAACTCTACAATGACTTTTTCCTCAACTTAAATGTAGGTTTGGTTGGTAGTTATACCAACTTACTTTCCATAACTAATCTAATATACAAAGGTGATTTACACTTGTTTAATTGTATTTTCATAGGATCTAAACATGAAATGTATTTAACCCTATTTATCATGACTTGAGTGGACCCATAAACCAACCTTTTTCACTTAAACACTTCAAACCATGCATATGACCCTCCTAGACTTTTTCCAAACATTTGAATTTTCAAATTCCCTATTTTGGAGGGAAAATACCTAAAATATATATAACACATCTTGAGGATCCCAAATTGACTCCAAGGAAACAAATGGAGTTAATAAGTTCCCTTACACTATTGACATCAAACCTTGACCAAATTTGACCTCTTATTAAAAAATAAATAAAAAATGAGGTTTCTTATCTTGATGTTCCTACATCATACTCCCTAGGAGGGAGAAAACTTATTACACTATCTTTATTTATTGCCTTCCAATTTGTTCTTTGAGGGTCCTTCACATTTACTTGATTTCTAATTTTCATTACTTTCTCTTTCTTGTATGTCAAACTATTGCATTTCATTAGTTTGGCCTTGTCCAACCTTCTTGTCCTTGCATCTTCTACATCTATGAGGTGTTATAATTATTATACCTATTTGTTTGTTATATATTTACTCTATTCCAAGTCACTTTTAAACTCCTCATACTCGATTTAAACCAATTGGTGTTCATTCTTCTTCCTCCTTGTTTTATATCTTGATTCCTTATTTTTTTTCACTTGTGGCTTGCTTATTTAGTGATTTTTGATCCCTATAAATGCTAGAATATTATTCCTTAGGCTCTAATGGATTATTCAACATGTCAATATCTATCATTTTATCCATTATAATCTCTTTTTTTTATCTAGACTTCACATTCCTTCTCTTTTTGATGCATTTTCCTATGATCTTGCTCATTGTGCAAGAAAAACTTCTTATTTCTTTCATCCTCACCATAGTACAACATGACTTAACCAATATTTGACTATCAATATCTATGATTATAAAATGTAAAATAAGCTTTATATTTCCCAATTGAATAATCCACCTTATTTGTTTGATCATACTCCATTTATTTGTGGCCTTGTTTGCACAACTCCTTATACTTATATTTACTACTCCCTTTCTATCTTTTCATTGACCTTTTATTTTTTTAATTCATACTCTTTTATACCATTGTATGGATTTTACATGTCCTCTAACATCTCTAACTCCTCCTTCAACTTAAATGCATCCATCTCTTCAAAATCCTCATCAAACCTTGGTCCACATTATTATTCATCCTCTTGGGAAACTTGATCTCTATCTTGTCCTTGTACTTTATCATTTATGAGAATCATATCAACCCCTTAATTATAAATACCATGTTTAAAAATCACTCTATGAGGTGTTTCATTCTCATTTTTCCTTGCTACACACTCATTAATCAATTCAATGGTTTCCATATACAAACTGTCTTCATCACTAGAATTAAATTCACATATATCATCATATAAAACATTTGAAAATAAAATTTGAGAATACTCATCTTTTATGCACTAATTTTCTTACTTACATGGTTGTACCTTCATCTCATTATCTTAATTTTCTTGCACTACCTTCATGCTTGCTTGTTGTACACTTACAATAGGATCCTCTTGTTCTCTTTTCATTCTTTTTGAAACCCACTTGTAGCCTTTTACCTTCTTGGGCTACCACTTGTTTCTCTTTTCACCAATTTATGATTCATGGATTGGTTATCTACCATGCCATCTTGGTGTTCCTTAACATTTGTTCTTTGTTTCCACATTTGTGCTTATTTTCCACCTATGTGTTTGCCTTATTTAACCTATTGTTTGAGGTTCTCCTCTTCATTATCATTGCCTAATTATTTAGACCACTTAGGCCATACATATACATTCCCTTGTTCTCTTATTTAGGGCCTAAATGTGTCATTATTTCACCCAATTTTCATATTATTCTCTTCATATTCATATATGAAATCAAATTCAATGTGCAAAAACTCATTTAACTCCAAAGGCAATTTTTGCAAGCTTATTTCTTCATTCATGTCTTCATGGGTGACCTTCACGTCTTATTTGAATTATTCTTCTCTTATTAAAAGTGATATACTTGTAAATGCATCATAATATTCCTCTTCCACTTCATATTCAACATGTGTAATGTCTTCAATCTCCTTCACTTTTTCTTCTTCAAGAGACTCTCTTTCTTTTTCATCCTCTTTCCACTTGATGGGTAATATTCTTGGCCCATCCTTCACCAAATTTAAGGCCTCATGATTCACCTTCACCAATTATTTATTCATACCTTCATACACAAACTTGAAATCAATGTTAACATACAAAATGAGAGACCATATAGTTTCTTTGAATGTCTTTAGCATAAACACTCTCCATATTCTCTTCTTGTCTTCACTTTCATGTGATCTTCTTGGAACTTACATCTTTATCTTGTTCTCCTAAATGATAAATCTCTTATATATCTCTCTACCTTGTTTCTCACATGGCAACATTTCATTTCACATGCCTCTTTGGGTTTCCTTCCCTTTCTTCTCTTCATTCTTCAAGATACTCATATTGTGCCTTCTCTCTCTCACAAGTAACTCTAGTTGCCACTTAAAGTTTTTACTCATATTCAATCCAGTTCATTGGATTACTTATCCTATCATTAGCTTCACCATGAGCTATATCATCTACATAATTTACCCCAATTCTCTTTTCAAGTCTTCCACTTCTCTCTTTACACCCATCTTCTCAATTTTTTAATTTCCTAGGCCTATCTAGACATTCCTTTTAGAAAGTTTGTCAATATTACCTCTTAGACCTTTATTAGGCATTTCATCTTATTTTATCCTCTACATAAGGCCTCTTATTATCCTCCTTAAATCTCTTATGTATTATTTTATCTTCTCTTTTCTCTCTTGGATCTCCAAGACTCTTTCTACTTCTCCTTCACTAATCTTCTCTTGACTAGATTCTAGTCCTTTTTCATATGACTTTGGTGATATGTTTTATCTCTCCTAAATATTATATAAATCTATACCAATCTTAATATATCAGACCTGTAACATACTTCTTCTCCCTTAGTACCCTATAAGGTTATCTCATGCATAACTCATCGCATATCTTGTCTTATATCAAATCGACAACTTTGAATAACTCAAAATGAATTTAACCAAGATATTACCTCACTCTGATACCAAATAATGCATATTTATGGGGGATAAGTCTATAAAACTTCATTATCTATTCCACAACTTAATTGGTCACATTCACTTTCTTGATTGGTCTTCAAGGTTCCATCTCTATTCCAATCTTTCACTTAGACTTTGAGCTTAATAGCCTCTTAAAATTGTGCATGTGTCTTATACACTTTAGAGATACTTATTTGGTTTTATTTATATCATTATGAATACCAATAACATTCACTCTTACCTTATCTCTTAACACTAGTTTAGTAATCAACTCTTCCTCTCATTCTCCACTAGGCACACCACTTAGGTCTAAAGGACCAATCTTTGATTTAGGTTTAAAAAGATTAATATTTTATCATGGATAGTCTTATAATTCCATATCACACCTATTATGGACCCTTTAAAACAATAAAACATACTTTAAAACTCATTCCCATATTTATTTATAAATTATCCTTGAGGTGTGTGTAAATTTGCATGACCTAAATCTTTTTCTAGCTCACACTTCCTTTATAAATTACCCCTCTTTTAGGCCTATTTAGCCCTAATTGCAACACAATTTCTTGAATTCATACCTAGGTAGTCCATATAGTTATTAAACCAATATGACCTTTTAGGGAACCTTTAATTTTAAAAAATTACAAATTTTAATCAAGTTTTGATGGTGAAAACTCTTTTTATAAGCAAAACCCTAATCTTGGGTTTTATTGACCCTACACAGGATCGAGAGGCTATTTAATTCCATATCTTTAGCTATAATATATTTCAAAGGAAACCAAAACCAAATTTATGTCTATATTGACCTATTACAACTTACCAAATAGTTTTTATTTGTTTTTCAACTCTCTAAAGGCTTAGGAATCATAAAACATAGTAGACTATGTTCTCTTTTAGTTGACTGTGCATAATTTCAACAATATTTACACCTTATAATGCATTATATACCATACCTGGACCATCCTTGAGAATCACCCACATATATTCATCATATTACTTTCCCACTTAAATTTCAATCCACTTTCTAATGATCACTTACACTTCTTTTATACTCCACCTATGTAAATAGTGTTTTGACTATATATAAATGTGTCAAGAATTAAGGGGTCTATGTCTAACTAGTAAGTCTCAAAAATACTTATAGGGTTTGTTTGATGTATAAACACCTTCAAAATATCAATTATTTATAAAAAACTATCACCACTCCACCTTTAACTCTTTTTTTATTGACATTTAACATGCAAATAGAGTCTTTTGATTACAAAATAGAGGTATGGTTGTGACAAGTAAAACCATTACTTTTTTGTGCATGTATACTAGTTCTATTACTAAATTGGAATTAAAAGGAACCATAATTCAATAAATATATTTAATTTCAAACCACTGACTCATTCTATTGAGGGATTTTGTCCTAATAACCAAGCAATTTGCCTTTATTTCCTGATTATGACCACAGTGTGCAAGGTTGTTAAGGATCCAATGCCTTTTACTCTTAGTTTTAATTTTGCATAGATTATTTACCACTATTTTAAAGTATTTTATATTCAGTTTATACAAGGTTATGTATTATTATTTATTTCATCCTCACATTTGAATAAAACACTCCAATACTTTTCCTTAGATTGGGATCTATAGTTCCTAATCAGAACCTGCAGCCTCACACAAAAGGCAACTGAATCATGGCCTCAAGGGAATTTAATGGAAATATATAGGATTAATAATAGTCATATGTTAATCAATAAATCAAACATACAAAATTCTATCCTTATTTATTATTTGAAACATCAAATCATTACATGTTTGGTCCATTATATGATTCAATCAAGCTTCTTGAGGAGTCTTATATAATTTTCATTCTCAAGTTCTCTTCCATCTTCTTGGAGATCTCTATCCTTCCTCTTCTATCCTCATATGCAACCTAATAACTCTACAATGAGTTTTTCCTCAACTTCAACGTAGGTATGGTTGGTATTTACACCAACTTACTTTTCATAACTAACCCAATGTACAAAGGTGATTTACACTTGTTTAATTGACTTGTCTTAGGATCTAAACATGAAATGTATTTAACCCTCTTTCTCATTACTTGAGTGGACCCATAAACCAAATTTTTTCACCTAAACACTTCAAAATATGCATATGACCCTCCTAGACTTTTGTCAAACATTTAAATTTTTAAATTCCTTATTTTGGAGGGAAAACACCTAGAAGCTATATAACACATATTGTGGACCATAAATGGACTCAAAGGAAAAAAATGGACATAATAAGGTCCATTACACTAATTTACATAAAAAATTGACCAAATTTTATCTCTTATTGACAAAAAATTAAAAATGAGGTTTCTTAGCTTGATGTTCCTACATCACATTATAAGGGTCTAAAACTAAGACTAAAAAATTTTTAGATAAATATTGAAAGTGAATATATCCAATGATATATATAAATAGATATATTCTAAGGATCATTCCCCTAACCTTAGATAAAAGATAAGTTTCCACCTAGCAGTTGATATTAGCTCAATTGTGAAACCCAATTATATTTATAACCTAGTGAGTCTAGATGATGCAACCAATTCTAACCTAAAAACTTTGCAAGATTGAGTGTTTTTATCACATCAAACATACCAAAAATTAAACTAATTACTATATTATATTGTCTCAATAAATTCTTTAAAAGTCCATGGTGTATCACTATGAAAATGTTTGTGATGTGGTAACAGTACATAAAAGAGTTTTGGAATCTAAAATTGATTTGAATTTTATAATATTAGGTGCATATTGCATAGCATATAAAACTTATTTATGAATCATGCTAAAAATATGTATAAAAATGGTACCATTGTATAGAATTCTACCATAACTATGAATCTGAATAAGAGAATTATGTGTTTTTTTCCAATTAAGAGAAATTTGTAATTACGAAGAGAATTATTTCAAAGCATTCCCCCACTGTATATGGAGAAATATAAAAATTTATATAAGTACCAATGTGCAGAACATATTTCCAAAACATGCCCCCTCAATAATATGGAGATGTTGAATTCTCAATTGGTGTGGAAAACATAGTTATAAATCATACCCCCACTAAATATAAGATTTATACCAAATGTGAATAAGTGTGGAGAACATGTTTCCAAAGCATGCCTCCAATGAATATGAAAATTGTGAATGTGTGAAATCCATGCCTATATGACATACCCCACTAAATCTAAGAAATGATATACGTACCAAAATATTGAATAAATGTGTAGAATATGCTTCTAAAGCATTCCCCCACTAAATCTAAAAATCATTCCAAGTTTAGAGTACATTAATATATGACATGACCCCACTAATATACCCATATTTGAGGTGAGTTAAATATAGGAACTCATAGTTACCTCACCTCAAAAAATTTAAAAAAACTGTATAATCTATGAATGTAACTATGTAGCAGATAAAAGGAACATTTTTAAGTAGATAAAAAATTAAAATGCATAGAACTAATGTGATCACATGAAGGCCTAAGCTACATGATAAGGATCATGGCAATACCTAGATAGTAATAATACAAGCTCGCCAAGAAAATGAAACACACACACAAGAACACTCAATATCAAGTCAAAAGGTAATGTCAAATGAGACCAAAAATAAGGGGCGCGTTCAAATGTTTCACAATCAAAGGGACATGAATTAGTAAAATGTCCATAAAATTAAGGATGACATATTCAAATTTCCAGACAAAAAATAAAGACATGCAAATGTCAAATAAATCAGGCATAGGCATGGGAGTTGCAAGCAAAATAACATATTTAAATGCCTCGACAAGGAATACAATATTAAGGCAAGATACTCAAGGAAGTACATAAATTAAAGTATAAGTAACCATTATAAACATGTCATATTATCCCATGGGTCCGATGTGTTATAAGAAAAATTCAAGTGTATATCATATCAAGTGCCTTGTGTAAGATATAATCATGGATAAATGCATGTGTAAGTATATATGTAAGTTCAAACATGATAAAAAAATGTGATCATTAAACCATATAACTTATGTCTATCAAGATAAAAGAAGTGGATGCCCCAAATGTCTGCATGACATGAGTAAAGGGAATGTTCAACATTTGAAATAGGAATAGATCGTGTATTTGTGTATGCCTGTAACACACTCAAGTATAATAGTGATACACATGTATGGAGTAACTATGTATTCCATCAATCAACATGAAACTAACATATAAATTCCAAGGAGCTAATAGAACATATAGGTGACCCAAATGTTTTTGGATTTTTGCATGTTTTTGAATTTTTTTTGGTTTTTTGGAATATATGAAGAAGAAATATCATACTATGATCTCATCCCAACGATGGTCCAAAGAATCTATGGTATTTTCAAGGAGTATGTGTAGATGAAATATATGTGATTATAGTATCAATGATGTTATTTTTATGTATAACATGACTATATTGTTGTGAATGGATAATAAGAGTAGTAAGGTTTCATAGGACCCATATTTATATGATTTGTGGCTTCTTTAAAATAAAAATCATAGAAACATGATTAGGTTTTATAGACATCTAAATATGATGCGTAGTAAAAAATATTTAAATTTAATGAAACTTTTAATTTAGTTATTATTAATTAATTACCATATGCCATTAAATCCATATGTAAATAATAAATCTTAACTATAATGATCATGTGGTAATAAGATTGTTGATTTTTTAACTACCTATGAATTATCTATAGAAATGTCCTATGAATATGTATGTATCTATTTAGGTACCCATATCTGATATCTATATTCACCTTCTCCCCATGTCTCTTTATGAAGGACATGATTAACCAATGGTTCCTTGGTAGATTCAGTGTGGGAGAGATCAGTCCTAAGAGAGAGTACACTAGGAAAAATACTTCTATTAGTGGTCATCTTTTGTGAAGGTTTATGGACCATGTGTTCCTCATAAGGAGTATCATGGGATGGCTCAAACCTCATAAATGAGCCTCTATGATAATTATGTGTAATGGGTCTATAATTTTTTTTTGATTTGCAATGATTACCTAATTAGATAGCTATATAAACTTTGGTTCAAGAGTAAAACACTCATTATCTCGATGTCCATCAAAACCATGATAAGTACAAAAGTGTGTTCCTTTTTCCTTCTCAAATAAGTGTGGTGGGTAATTTTAATTATGAGGGAGTGTTATCATTAATTTATTGAACAAATTTTATAATATTTCATGTGTTTTATATCTATACCAATCAAACTTAAGAGGCTACCATTTGATAGAGGTATATGGTCTCATTATGGGAGATACTCAGTAATCATGTTCCTTTCCTTTGTTCAACACCTTTATCATTTGGATTTTTACATATTTTATTAGTTATGTAGAAGGTGTTTGAATTAGTTTATGATATTTTATGAATTATGTTTATTAAAAACATGACTCTTATTATGTGTTATTTTTGGTGAAGATATTGACAACTTAGTTTGATTATTCATTAGAGCACAAGCATACTTTTGCACATCCCAATATAAGGTCTTGAATGAAGCAAAGGGTTTATGAAATGCTCTTTCTTTGAGTGGATAAATAATAACTCTACTAAATATAAATTTTACTTCTAAATCTGAGGGTGTATAAGTTAAGGAATATAATTCATCCTTAAATTGAATAACATAATAATGTATAGATTCATTTTATATTTATTTCAATGTGTGAAAATATTCCAATGGTAATTTAATTAAGGTATAATGATGAAAATATGATAGAAATAAATCTTTAAGTGTTTTGAAATTTGATAATAAACCATTTTGAAGACTATAAAACCAATCAAGATCCCCATGGGTTAAGTTGCGATGAAAATCATTTAAGATCAAGCTTCCATTTTAGTCCTAATTTTCAAAGGAATGTATATATTATTACAAGTAAATATCATGGTCCCCTTCACCATTGAATGAACAAAACTTAGGCATAATAAAGTGTGAAGGATAACGATTCTTAAATACACTCTTATAAATAGGTTTCTCATTTACTTTATTCTCATCAATAATACCCTTATGAGAAGAAGTTTATAGTTTAAGGGTTTTTAATTTTTTTAAATCTCCCATGGTAGTCATTATAAATAACATATCATAAGCAGAGATTGAAGATTTTGATAGTGATGGTAAATTACCATGCACATGGGACATAGAAATAATTAAATATTTTACACTATCAAGGGGAGGATCATCACATGGTGTCACTTAATTTTTTAAATGGGTATCTATGGATAAATATGTGAATACATCATATTGGATAGCAGGAATGTTGGTACTATTTTCCTAAAAAATCTCTTGACATTAAATAAGATGGGGGAAAGAATTTCACTTATAATCATTTACTCTTTTGTATTGGAAAGTTCAAAATAGGGAAGGGAATAATAATTCTCTAATTCAATTGTAAAATAATGAGAAGGAAGAATCCAATGTTCACTTTCAGTTTTAATTTCCAAAAGAGGGAAAAAAGATGCAATGCTAGTTTAGATCCTCTTTGTCTTACATGACTTGATCTTTGAAAACAATATGTGAAATATAATTGTGAGCTTATTTGTGTCCTTAAATAATGTATGTTTTATAATTTCTTCCTTATGATGGTTATATGAACTCTCATTTTTTCCCCTCAAGTGAAACAATGGGATACATAGGACATATGTTTTTCTCATAAAAAACTAGAGGAGTAGAACAAATTTGGCTATTTTCATTTGGATCATCCAAATAGGGAAAATAATTTTCAAAATTAATATGACATGGAAAATAAATAACACACTTGATTTACTAAATCTATTCATCATGAGAAATAGGGGAGGAACATGCAATGTCTTACAAATTTGTATTATTAGAAGGAGAGGAAACACACTCACTTTATGAAGTAACTAAAGAAGGTATGCCTACAATATATTGATTTTAAACATTATGAATTCTACCATTTTTTGCAATTTGTAACTCTTCATCATTTTAAAAAATTGAATATGAATAATTTCATAACCAAGAGGGATGTCATCATATCCATGCCCAAAAGTAGAAAGATTATAATCATTACCTTGGTTAATTATGTGTGCATTTGAATAATTGGTTTTTTCATTATCATAGTTAATAAAAAGAGGTTTTATACTATTTTTGGTGTTATTATAAGTATTCATATGCAATAAATTTATGATCATAATGGATCTTTTATGCATGTCATTCTTCCAATGATGTCATAAGGTTTATAACATTCAAGATAAATACTAAACATGCAACCACTAAGTCCAATGCAAATATGTAACTAAGAATTCCTAAGCTATGCCCATATAATTAAGATATAAATTAGATCTAGAAATAAAATATATAAATCTAAAATAAACTTTTGAATAAGGTGAAAACCCTACTATGAAAACTAGGGTTTTTTTAAAACAAAAAGAGGACATAATTACCAAATATTTAACCCTAAATTGGATATGGCGATATCCTTCCTTGGTAGTATAATAATGTTAAGAATATATAAATGCCAATGCACAAAGGTGATAATCATATCTATAGTAGGCCAATTAGATGTTAAACTCAAATATAAGCATATATTAAATTTAATATGTTGAGTGTAGGCTAAAAATGAAAATTAAAACTAAGTTATGCATGGAAATGACAAAGAAGTAATATACTTATCTATTTCTAAGGTTAACATAATATTAGATCTAGAACATGTATAAAATAGTCTAAAAGATTATTCTAAAATAATCATCAGATTTTGGATCTAACATTTTTGGTGCTCTAGACACTAATGTCAGACTAGGATGGTTATATTGATGCTACTATATGGCTTTGACACAAGTGCCCTGTATGAAATAATTAATAAAAATTATTGCAACCACCTAGATGATTCTAGTTTTTACTTTACCTTCACGCTAATTCATTCAAATCTAGGTGATGGATTGTCACTCCTCATAAATTTACAAAACCCTAATCCTTCATATTTATGGTGACTCTACGAGAAAATGGGTTAGTGGGGACATGGTGTCAAGATGTTTCAAAATACCTAGTTGTTAGTGGGTGTTGCCTACATAATCAATACTCTAGATGAGGGATTCAAACTCATGTTGTTCTCCCCTACATATTGGCTTGTGTGTGTATCATGTAATATGTGGAAAGCAAGTAAAATAGTGACCTGGCTTATAACATGGAAAATTAGGATCTTAAGATGCTTATTTAGTACTTCAGACCTATATATGTGATTTACCTATGATTGGTATGGAATTAGGGAATAATTATTTAATTAAATTTTTGATAGAGTGATTTTGATAAGTTATCTTGGTCTCTCTTGGTATTTTTATAGGTGAAGAATGAATAAGGGTCAAAATTTTATTTATATTAATCCATTTGATAAGTAACTTGTATTAAATAACTTAGGCTAACCATTAGGATACTTTTCATTTGAAAACTATATGACTTTAGGGCACTAGACATGTGTGTTGGGTTAGGACACTAATATCAATGCTAATGTTTGTCCTAGATGTTAGTGTGCAGGGATATTAAAGTAGGTATATGATCATAACTTGTAAGAGTGTAAGATAAATACATTTTAAGAATTCTAGGCAAGATAGAAGGCATTGGTCATCAACATAATACTAGTCAAACTAAGAGATAGGCTAAAGGGCATAAGATAAAGTATATGTGATACTTATAGAAGTGGGAAAAATTCCATAACTGAGAGTAATAGCCAAGTTCTATGTTTTTAAGTGTATAAAATTGAGGTGTTGTATAATCTATAAATATAATATATAATATCAAAATGTATTAAGGATGCCATACTATCCATCACATCTACATGGATTTTATCTTTGCATGGAATAAGGTCAATAGAGAATGTATCAAATGCTTATTTTAATATATACACCATTTATTTATATGGTATTAAATTCCCTTTTTTGGTTTTTTAATTATTTATGACTTGATTAAAACAAATTGAGTCATCAAAAACTTGAATTTTTCCAATGTGAAGCTTTTGTGTGATTGGTAATCCAATTATTAAGGCATCATACTCTACTATATTATTTTTACAATAAAAAGATAATATATAAGAGAATGGCCTATATTTTCCCTTGGGGTGAAAAATATGATACTTACACCCATGTATGTCTTACATCTAGATCCATTAAAAAATATTTTCCATACATTTGAAGATAAATTATATGCCTCAAACTCATCATTGAAAGCTTCAATAATTGAAAAAGGATTTGGTAGAGTAGATGAAACTAATTGATTGGTTATAATTTCACCTTTTATTAATTTTGAGATACAAAATTGAGATCAAATTATATAAGTTTCATCACCCAATATTTTATGTGTCTCATTAGGTGGGTTTTGTTCATGAGAAACTTTAATGGATCTTCTTTGATTATAACATGGACCTCATTATTGAGAAATTAGTGCTATATTTTTTATGTAGTAAATACCAATGATAGGAATAATTTTTCCATTTTTATATGCTTACATTCATTATCAATCAATTGGTGATTGATGTAATATATTGCACATTATTTTTTATCATCATCATATTGTGCTAATAGGGCCCCAATGGCCTCATGATTGGTTGAGATATAAAATAGCAATGGTTTATATGGTATAGGAAACATGAGCACTGGTGGGTTTGTTAAATATTATTTGATTTTATCATTTTTTTAAACAAATGTCATCCCATACAATTTTTTTATCCTTTTTAAGTAAAACCATGAAAGGAATTGTTTTATCAGTCAATTGAGTGATGAAATGTTGAATGGCCTATATTCTTCCTTATAAACACTATAACTAGATTATATTAGTTTAAGGTTGCATTTTAATAATATATTTTAATTTTTTGTATCAACCTTGATGCCCCACTGAGAAATAATATATCTAAGAAGATTTCCAAAAGATACTTTGAAAACATTTTTTTGGATATAATCAAACGTTAAAATTTTGCAAGTGTGCAAATATTTGTCATAGATCAATAGAATGGTCTTAGAAATGTTTAGAATTTGTAATTAAATCATCAAAATAATCCTTGATACCTTTATGAATAAAATTATGGAAAATGTGTGTCATTTATAATTGATATGTTTCTCTAGAATTTTTTACTCCAAAAGGCATGATGGTATTAAAAAATATGCCCTAGAGAGTAGTAAATGTCATATTTTCCTAATCTACATGATTAATTTATATTTGGTTATATTTATCAAAACCATCCATAAATTAAAATGTTTCATATCTAGTGGTAAAATCGATGATCATTTTAGTGTTAAGTAATGTAAAGTCATCTTTTGGACAAGCTTTGATTAAGTCATGGTAATCAGTGCAACATCAGATGTCATCATTAGGACTAGTAAAAGTTAAAATATTAGAAACCTAATCATAATGTGCAATATCTCTAATTAATCCTACATCTAAGATTTTTTGAATCTCATATTTTACTAGTAAGGGAATTTTAGGGTGCATTTTATGAATCTTAGACTTTTTAACAGGTTTTGCATCTAGATATAATAATATATTGTGCATTAATATTAATGTATCAATACCAATCATTCTAAGTAAGCCCAAGAAAATAATTATAGGAAATCATGTCAGACATGTCGATAAGTTTTTTCATCATCATCTTGCACCATTTCATCAAGTAGTACTAGTCTAAGATATTTATTTTTTCCATAGTTATATTATATTATTTCTTCATTTATCAAAGTAGATCATTCTACAATAAATGGTATAGTAGAAATAACATTAGGTAGATCTACTAGATAGTGGTAACATCATTCTCACTAAAGTAAGCATGAGCAGAGGTGGTATGAAGAAAATTATTCTTAGTATATAATGAAGGGATATCCTCATATACCCCTAAGCACTCTAGCAATAACTCATCATTAGATAACTCATCCAAGCATTTTCATCAATAAAATAAGTGTTTAAAAATGTGATATCTATAGTAGAAGTATGTACATGCATACATTTTGTTTTTCCCTTTAGAAAACAAGGGTAAGTATGAGTAATTTGCTTATGACTTATGGACTTTTTTTTTAAATCCCAATCCTTGCCAATTTATATTATTTTTAGGAGAGATGGGTTGGGATATACCTTTCTCAATTTTGCACAAACCTTGTCATTTGGATCCATTATTTAGAAAATATAAAGAACTAAATTCATGTTCATATGATTATAGTGTAGGTGTATTCATTTGATGGAACCATGTTTGAAAGGATTAGTATTTGTTAGACATGGTAATTTAATCCCTAGTTGCTAAATTTTAGGCATGCATGTAAAGGAGGGATTTCATATATTTCATGTATCCAAGGTCATCTAAAATTTATGCTACAATTCAAAGCATTTGTCATAAATTGGCATAGAGTAGGTAAAATTTGGGGTCCCAAAGTAATATTCAATGTTATTTTCTCTAATACATAGCATTAAATTTTATTTATTCCTTTGATGCTCATAGTTAGAGATTCTAAGTCTCTAGGCCCGATGCCAAGTAAGGAAAGAAAAGATATATTACAAATGTTGAGGCCTGAACCATTATCCATGAGTACCCTCTTGACTATTTATTTCCCACACATACTTAAATGTATAATTATAAGCAATGATTTATAATATGTTGAGGTGGTAAATATTATTTTTTAAAATATATATCATCCTCAGTCCATTTGATGGAGCTCAATTTCGAGGCCACATTGGGTGGATCCACATTACTTGGTATCATGGTCATAGATAATGCATTAAAAATAACATCCTTATAATGGGTATAATGATATAATAAATCTAAGAGTGAAGTTTTAATAGTAACATTATTATATTAGGTTGTAGTATAGTAGGAATAACATGGTCATTTCATATACTACCTTTGGTAGTTTGTGGTAATAGGTAAGAGTTCATTGTAAACATTATATTAATAAGAGGTATGAAAATATGTATTTGATTTGATTTGATTATACATGAAACCCCTTATATTTTTCAATGATTTCATCATACATGAAACATAAAAAATATCAACTATTATTATATATTGAAAAATAAAGTAACTAAGAAATGCTTCCATTTTGATCACGATTTCTTTAGATAAAGAAAAAACTAATTCTTTAAATTTTTGGATAACTTGAAAAATTATAAATTATAATTTTATAGGGAAATATAATATGGAAACCTAATACATCTAGGGTTTTTATACCAGCAATCAAGTTCACCAAATGTTTAACCCTAAAATTTTGGAATGGGTAGAACAAGGGTACGTTAGGATTAAGATAGAAATGAAGAAGCACAAGGGTGATAAACATATCTATAGCAATCCAATTAATTTATAAATTTACATCAAAAAATAATTTGAATTTATAATACTAAGATATGCTAAAAATATAAATTATATCTATTAATTTATATTTAAATAAACTAGAAACAAGTGAACTTAGCTAATTCACTATGGATATGTAGATTTGGGTTGAAATAGGATAGAAGTGGACTAGATCAAGATTATGGAATAGTCATCAGATTCTATAATTTTAGATTATGTGGCCTTAGATGCTTGTAACAGATATGGTTTATTACATCGACATTGGTGTTTTATTTAAACATAGGTTTCCATTACAGAATAGTGACTAGATATGGAAGTGACCACTTGGATCCTTTTGAATTTTTTGTCACATTTCTTATAATGTGTTTATATTTCATGAATAGTTTGTCACTCTTTCTCAAATGATCAAACCCTATATTCCTCACTTGTATATTGGTTATGGGAAAAATAGGTTAGTGGGTACATAGTATTGAGCTACCTCGAAAAACCCTATGTCAATGGGCACTACCTATATATACAATACTTTGTAGAGGGCTTCAAACCTATGTATTTCTCCCCTAGATGTTGGATTGTGTGCACATAAGGATTAAATGTGTGATAATCAAGTACATAGAGTGGCATAGTTTGTAACTTAGAAAATATAGATTGTGGGATGCTCCTTTAGTACTTTAGACATGCAAGGATAGTACTCCTATACCTAGTATGGAAATAGGTCCAAATAGGGAAAATTTTCTCACTTGAATGTTTGATTGAGTGTTCTTGATAAGTTTCATTGTGAGCCCCTAGTGTTTTTTATGTATTTTATAGGTGAACAATGAATGAGGATTGATCTTGTATATATAGAAATCCTTTTTGGAAATAATAATCACTAAATCACTTAGGTTGACCTTCAGGATATGTTTCATTTACAAATTAGATGACTTTTAGGAGGTGGATAGTTAGTTTGAAAAGGGACACTTGTATTGACATAGGCATCTAGATGGGATGCAAGTATCCAAGAAGAAAGAAAACATGTATAGGTCCAAAACTAGTAGAGAAGGATGATTATCATGTTTATAACATTTTTCATAGTATAGAAGGCCTAGTCATCAGAATAATAGTGGTCAGACTAGGAGATAAGCAATTTGGCACAAATATATAGTGAATGTGACCCTTTAATTAATGACAAGGACTTAGAACTTAAGGGTATAAGCACGATAGGTATTTTCCAAGTGTACAAGATTGAAGTGCTATATGATTCAGATTTAATGTCTACAACTATATTTTATAGAAGATGAATTTGGTTTCCACTAGATTTAGGAGAGATTGACTTGAACAAGGCATGTGAACATGTTGAATATGCATGCATAATAATATTAACACACGTCATTAATAGAAGGTGTCATTTAAAATGGTCATTGCATATTAATGACACAAATGCATTCCAACATGGTTGTTGAATTTTAAAAATGATATAATTAAATAAATATGAATTAATTAGATGTATAGTTAAAAAGAGATACCAATTTAATATGTTCATTCTTACATCCCAAGTTCAAATCCCTTTCCATCCAAACAAGAATTTGTGTGGATACAAATAATTTTTAATTCTTCCATCTCAAGTTCAAATACATTTTCATTCAAACATGCATTTATGTATATACCATTAATGTTCAATATTCTATCCCAAATTCAAACCCTTTTCCATCCAAACAAGAATTTGTGTGTGGGAACATTTAGTGGGTTTTTTACAAAATTAATGGAAAATTTAGTTATGCAAGGACATATGATTCATTGTGTATATAAATAAAATAGCAACATCAATGGAAAACATATAAACAAAAAATATGGCAAAGAATATATTTAACGTTAAAAATATGAATGAATAATACAACATTAATTCAAAACAACATAGCAAAATGAACTCATAAAAAAATTTGGTTTGATAGAAAAATAATAACATTTACTTGTATGTTAAAGAAAAAATTATGTCTACTTACCTTGAACATGATCAATGATACACTTAAGTCTGATTAAATAAATTTACAATGCTTCCAATTTTTTAAAAAAAGAATGTGATACTCTAGAATTCAAATGTTGGTTTGTCTAGAATTTTTCATTTATAGACAAATTGTATCTGAAAAACCAAATTTAATTTTTTTATTTTGTGGGATTTGTGAGTCTTATGAATTGTATGAAATTTCAATTTTTCAGGGCACATAATTAATGAAGGATGTTGTCTTTTAATGTTTTATATCATGGAGACAAATATTTAAAATTTGAATAATACAATATGTAATAAATTTTAATTTTTCTATTTATAGTAATAAATAATTTGTACTTTTTTGGAGATTGTATTGTAAAACTTATAATTATATGTCCAAACATTGACCTTTTGACACTCATCAAGTAAATCAAGTTGGTGTTTTAAAATTAATTACACATAAAAATCAAATAAAATGATGAAGTGTTTTGTTAAAATTTTTTATATTTGAATATAGTGTACTTTATTATTAATATGATATACTTATTTTATAAAATTTTAGTGTTAATTTATTTTCAATATATATAATTTTTTGAATACAAGTTCATAATATGTATATGCTCTATCCAAAAAATGATAAGAACAACAATAAAATAATAAAATACTTTTACCTAAATTATAAAACTTATGTGCATAATTAAAAAAGTATAAATTAATTATAATTGGTGAATCCCATCACAACTAGGGTTGCATTTGTTAGATTCTGCTAAAATTCAAATTTTACAAATTTATATAAACCATAAGATTAGGGGAAGGGGACCAGTAGTTGGTTGGGGTCCAATAGTTATGACCCCCTTGTGAAGTGATTCCCTAATTTTAATTTTCTTTAAAATCTTATATAGTTATGTATAATTATTTGGGTACTTTTGGTCAAAGTACCCTATACATCCAAATAAGGGTCTTATTATTGTTTTGATAAAAATTATAAAAATTTATGAACTTATATTAAAAATAATTATTACATATTATTAATAATAAGACACCATGATTTAAAAAGGGGTATATCATATTAAAAATAATGTATATTTATTCAAAATTACATACATTTTGTAAAACATTACATCCTTTTCAAATATTTTTTAGTTTCTAATAATTGGAAAAAAACAACATTATTTTCAAAATGATATACCCTTTTTTAAATTATGGTGCCTTATTATTAATAATATGTACTAATATTTATTCAAAATTACATACATTTTGTAAAACATTACATCCTTTTCAAATAGTTGTTAGGTGCCAATAATTTGAAAAAAACAACATTATTAATTAAATGAGAAGCACAAAGTCAAAATTGTACATCATGATTGTAAGTTATAGAAGACAAAATCACCAATATCTCATAAACTTACACTTTTATTACATCTTATCATATTCAAAATTCAAATATTTGGCTCTATAATATGTAGCATTAACAACCAATCTCCTTCATTAATTAGCCTATAAAATTGAATATTTAGATCATTTTTAAGCCTATTTATTCCCATGCACATTCATAATTAAAAAATAAAAATTAGTTTATGAAATAAAATATCTCTATAAATGAAAAATTATATACCAACCAAACAATTGAATTATAGAGTTATTATTAGAATTTTCTTCTTTGGGAAGCAAAGAGTTGTCATGACCACATATGCCTAGTACATTGATTTTGACTGATTACTTATACTATTATAATTTTTGGATATTATATTGTTGATATTATGATTCATTTTTGAAAATTTAATTTGGTTTTAAATTGATATTTATACAACATTATATTATGTACTTGCACAATTTTGATAATGATCGAATACTGTTGATACCTTTATGTATTTGGTTACAAGATTATTATAGATAAATGTTAGTTAGTTCTAAAAACTTATGTGTAATGACAAAGTTGGAGTACACAGTGAATTCTAAAGCATGATGCATTGGGGTCACTATCCAATTTGAGTCTTTTTATTGTTAATATTAAGTTATGTTAGTCCACTTTGTTTATCAATCTTGTGTTGATGGAATTCCTTTACTATTTTTAGTTTATCATTTTTCATTGTTTTTGTTATTTTAAGAAACCAAATGAATAGTGAGATGAGAACATGTTTTTTCTAACATCAACATGAAGATTTATATTAAGATTTGATGAAGATAACATCTAAATGAAAATCATTTTTTTTTTAAGGTCATAAGACCTTTGATAAGTTCTATGATACTTTACTCTAGACTATTTCAGGTCTAAGTGGCAATGGAAAGCATTTACCACAAAGGCCAACACCATAATTTTATAATTCCATGTTTAGACTGAGGTAATTAAATATGTTTAAATTTATTAGAAGAACTATATTAATTGTATAATTTGTAATAGTCCATGAAAGGACAAGCATGAAATGAATATTAAGCCAAGGCATGGCTATGGTTTGGAAGTTTGAGGTAATGAAATTAGTTACATTCAACCATAATTCAAAGACACTTAGGTTGATGGCATGTTATTTTCACAATGTTTGAGTAACCCAACTACAAAGGGATTTGGTGGTTAAATTTAAGGCATGCTCGGTTAGGGTTAATCATTTTGATTGATTCAATTGAGGGCTTGGTGGATGGTGTGCATGAAATTTTATGGCGGCTGCATGTAGGAAGCCAAGGGTTTTGAAATTGACTTCATGACTGTGGAATATAAGCATGATATTTTTGAGGTGGGAGTTACATCTAGTGGAATGAGGAGTTTAATTATATGTAACTTTGACAATAGAAAATGTAGTATAAGTAAAATAAAATAAAATAAAATAAAGTTTGGAAGAGGACAACTGAGGTGGAAAAGTGGAAAAAAGAAGCAAAAAGATTTTGGGCCAAGCCTATTTGATAACACATTATGTCTTAAGACCAAGTAAGTTTATTCTAAAGATTTTTTAATGAATCAATGTGTTTATTGGGTGCTTTCTTAATTTAAATAAATTATTTTTCTAAGGTTTGGAAGCATATGGGCTCCTAAATAGACTTAAATTTGTTTATTTTTTTGCAAAAATTGGTCAATGAAACCCTGAAGTTTAAGACCATAATAATACATCACCCATGGATGGTGTATGGGTAAAATCAAATGGAAAAAGGACTCATTGGTTACTCTATTGGTTTGGTTTTGTGTTTTAGGTCTTTTGGATCATTTTAGGTGTTTTGGGTTTTGAACCCTAGTCCTTTTAAATGTGTATTTTGACTGGTTATGTGTGAGTCAGTTTAAGATTAGATTTAATTAAATTTTTGGTTCATGTTTTGTGTTTGGATTAAACCCTATATTGTTAAGAAACCCTTGTTTAAACTATGACACTATTGTATCATGCATTCTGGAATCTTTGGGTGCTACAAACTTTGTCTTTGGGTACCTACTTCCACCACTAACTGATGGTTGAGGTGGGTAGGGATACCTGCTAATGATTGAGATTATATTTCACATGAGGATGGGTTGCATGTTTTATCTCTCTCATTGGACTCAGACATGGTAGAAGATATTGGTTGCTCATACTATTTGTAACACATTTTTTTATCTCGATGTGGATTCTATTTAGCAAGGTTTTATATGATTGTGTTAATGATATTTTGGTATTCAATGGTAGAGTTTATCCATTATGATAACCTTATGATTTTTAAGAGTAAACTGAGTTTATTTTGTATTACCTAGTCACTCCTTTCATTGTATACATTTATTGATGTAATGATGAAGTAATCTTTTAGGAAATGAAGGAATTGTGATTATTGTGTTTCAAATGTGGTTTGAAAATGATTATTGAATATGATTTAGATATGAGTTGATGTTTTTTGGTTTATATATATATATATATATATATATATATATATATATATATATATATATATATATATATATATATATATATATATATATATATACACTATGCTTTGATGCATGAAAATTTGGTGATGTCTCTCAAGTTTAATATTTTGTGTAGTAGTATATATTAGAATTAATTGGACAAGAGAATAGTCAATTATAAAGAATTTTCAAAGTTCAATTATTAAGATCATAATTATGGTTTTGCAATTTAATTTAAAAATAATTATTGTTAATCACTACTTAGATTATTATTTTGGTCTTTGATTTGCATTTTAAAATGATTAGTGTTATTAATTACTATGATTTAGTTAGGATTGAGTATTTGAATAGTGAGATGGTCATAGTTTTGAATGGCACTACGGGAAGGAATTCAGTCTTAAATAAATTATAATGCAACTTGGATAGGAGTTGTATTTGGATTCATAGTGTAAATGAAGCTTTGGGGAATCATTATATTCCTTGTATACTGAGCAATATAGATATGAATTATTTTACTTATATCACTCAAAAAAGGTTTGTGAATGAATTATTGTAGAGCATGTTATAGGTGGGATTTTTTTTTATGATATTGACATTTATTTGAGTGTTAACATTCTAACTACTTGATATTTTTATATGCAATTCGATAAGGACTTCAATGTATATTGATTTAATGCATAGAATGGGATAAGAAATAAAAATGGGTTCTATATAAAGAAAATGAATATAGAGGTTATATATTTATTATAATGTTATTAAAATTAGTTGGTTGTGTATTACAAGGTTGTGTAGTATGAGTCGATAGGATAATTCATTTATGAATTAGTTAATTGGTTAATTCTTGGGAATTTTTATTAATGTTTAAAATAAATTATTTTCTTTTTTTCATTAACATTAGGTAAATGTTTATGAGGTTTTTATATTGATTATTAACATTGAATAAAGTTGAATAATAATCCTTAAATTATTATGGATTGTAATGCAACTGTAGTTGATGTTTGTTTCAAGGAAATTTATAGAATGGTTAGTGAGTTTATAATTTTAAGACATGAATGTGAATTGAAATATAGTAAAATTTATATTTATTGCTTATGGGTTATATTTTGAAATGTATGTGTATATGGATGTGTTGAACATATTATCTTTAAGACCATGATTGTAATTGATGTCAAGGTACTCATAGTGTATAGTGAATTAATGACAAAGTGGTTAGTTTTATTACTTGGAGTGTGTTTATCTTGTGTGTAGGTCTTTGGATTGATAGAGAATGATGTGAGAGTATTCTAGGTACTTTGGTGAATTTATAGTGTCCTTTAAAGAGAGATAAAGTGCCTTTATATTTAAGAAGCATCTAGACCATCACAAGACATCATTCAGGTATGGACAAGTTAGTTTTTATGAGCATTTATTACTTGTACTTGCACATGTCAACCTTGGTCAACAAAATCATGGAGGTGTTGTTGAATGTCCCAATTTGGTCCCCTAAAATTTTTGTGTCATGAGGAGTCATATAGTTCAATTTATAGGGCTTAAAATTTTCTCCTGTTGCTTATGACATGCCAGAGGATGTCAATCTTAACCTTCAAGAAATAGTTGTTAGGAATTCAAAAATGTGATCATTGGTGTTCAAATTCAAATGCATGTGTAATGACCAATTTGAAAACAATGGCTTGAAGAATCCATGGATGAAATCAAATAAAGATTGGGTAAGAATAAAATTTGAATAAGAATTAGTGTAGAAGATACCCAAAGTGATTAGAAGGTTTGACCATCTGTACAAGTGCACTTATTTCACATAAAAGTCAAAGCTTGTTGACTATATTTGAAATGGTATACCCAAGTAGACTAAGATGGTTTGATAACTTATACAATGTGGTCAAAATGGTGATCTAATAATTGATTCATGTTAACATCTCATTCTAGAATTGTTCCATGCCTTAAGAGTGATCTGGAAGTGCTCATTTGAGCAAGAAAAGATTCACATAATTAAACTATTCTTAAAGAATCTTGACTTTGGCAAATAGAGGTTACTAGGTGAGTTATTTAGTGACTTTGGTCATTCAAGGTGTTTGATATAAGGGTGTGGAGATGACCTCAAGGTCATGAGACATATTTAGGTTCTCTATGAAGGGTCAATTTGGTCCTTGATGTGTTAAAAAAACTCAAGTAATGAAGTAAAATGCATTAAGGGTTTTATGTTTGTAAACTTTAAGGTGGTCATTCTTAAATGTTAATGGCCTTGTAATGACTTGTGATGATCAGTGATCACTAGGTGAGGTTTGTACAAAGTTTTATTTAATTGTCTACATTCTTATGATGCATTTGTGTGTGCTCAAATGGTGCCTTAGAAGATAAAGATAGAGTAACGGTATGAAGAGTTGTTGATTGGTATTAAAGACCAATACCAGTGTAAGTAGTGTTGTTCATATGTTTCAAGGTCTTGTATTGATCTAAGAAGTTGTCATTAAGTTTTCCATAGTATTCTAAATATGTCAAGTAGGTATAAGTGTATAAAATAGGGTATTGAATGTATATGCACTAAGTTGGTCTTTGAGTGATCTTTGAAGCATGTCATTAAGAGTTTGGTGTTCCTTGAGCTTGGAAATGACCTTTAGGTCATAGTGGATAAATTCACATATGTATGGTAACTATTGGAACATGAAGGAGATAAAATTTTGATGAGAGGTCTGTCATAGTGCATGAGGTCTCTCAGACCTAGTGTAAGACTATGTGTTAGCCAAGAGGTTGTTTTGTGGTGTTTAGAGCCTTGATGGCTTAATGAACTTGAAGAAAAAGATGATTTAAGGAAAAAGGAGTTTGTAGAAGTTTTTTATTATTTTTTAATATTTATAGAAGGCTCAAGTAGTCTTTTTTTGTGTGAAGAAAGGAATAAACTTTTGTATTAGGTCCCCATGAGACCTAAAGGAGAGATAAGGTCTAATGGTTCCTTAATAGTGTATGCAAGTGATTTGAGGAATCTTAAGCATGGTAAGAGATATTATAGGTTGTAATTAATTTATTTGATAGGAGTGAGTCGTTTTCAAGGGATTTATCGACCATCTTGGTTCACTAGTTGTTTATTAAGTAAATAGGGGTAATTGGAATTAAGTCTCCATAAGACTTAATGAAGGCATGAAGGCCAATGGAGTCTTCAAGAGATGAGAAAGTGGTTTAAAGGTTATAAATCATGGATATGGTGTGGTGGAATTATTTTTTCATTATTTAAAATGTTTTATTTTGTTTAGTAAGAGTTATTACATTGTAAAGGGTCTACATGTAACATGAGGCATAATGGAGGGCTAATTGATTAGGTCTAGCTTAAGCCTGGTGTGTTGGTTTGAGTTATTTGAAGTATGGATGACCTAATGAGTTGATGTATCTTGTATAAAACATATCATAATTGATATTTTTTAATGTTATATGACTAGTTAAGGTGTGTTGGCCAATAGAGGTAGTATGAGGGCTAATGTCATGTATAAAGAGAAGGCTAATTAGACCTCTATGGAAAGTTAGACTAAGTGAATGAAGTGAATGGTATGAGAGTTTACATAAGGGTAATAAGCCATGAAAACTATCAAAAAATCATGTTAAATATGTCACAAGGGTATAACAATGTTTTTTAGGTCATGAGAAAGTAATTTGATTTATTTCAAGTCTATTAGGCCTATTTTGCTTAGGTAACCTAATGCAAGGGTTTTGATTGTAAATTAATTATAAGAAAAAGGTAGAGGATGTGTGAGGATGACATTCATGTTGATGCATTAGTGTATGTTCATTTATGAATATCAGAGTGTGAAGGAGGAATGGCTTCAAGGTCATGAGCACGTGTATGATGGTGTTTGAGTGAAGAAGAAAAAGGGTTGTTGTATGCCTATATAAGAGGAAAAATTGAGCTTGTATGAACTTTATAAGACCATCATCAATTATGTGAGGGTAATAAGTCAACATGGAGTTTAATATTATTGATTGAGTGGGTGTTTGATCATAAAATAAGGTTTTAGCCTCCTATAAAGTTGGTGTTTTCTAAATCCAAGTGGATGATTTATGAATTTGAGGGGTTGGTCCTCCTTATGGAGTGGGTGCTTCAATAAAGTCTCTTGTTTATGATATATTATATAACTTTAGTCCATAGGCTTGAGAGTGGTTTTTATCCCCCATAAGGCTTTCCTAAATAATTAATGTGTCATGTGCTTTGATCTTGCATTATTTTCTTTGTTAATTAAAATGAATTGTTTATATACTTCATGAATGATTATGTTGAAAGGTTAAGAGTTTGAAGAATTGGAATTGAATTTGATTTACTTACATCATTGATTCACCCCCTCCTCTCAATGATTTTTCTTCTAATAATTGGTATCATAGTAGGTCCTTTGGTGAAGGCTTGACAACTTGAAGGTGGTCTAAAGGAGCACAAGATAGCTAAGAAGTTGACGAAAGAGAATCATGAGTTGAAGATTATGATCAAGGAACTTGATGAGCAGGTGTGTACTTTGAAAAAAGATGCAAAAGAGGATAAAAATGTTATCAAAGATCTAAAGTTTTAATTAGGAGATGCCAAAACAAGTTTGAGTATAAAGGAAATTGAGTGTGATTAGGTCAAGACTATGTTTAGTTTCTTGAAGAATGAGCATGAGCAATTTGATATCAATATGAGCTAGCTATAAAAGGAGAAAGAGAAATCAGATCAAGTCAAGAAGTGTGATAGCACCATGGTTAACATGAATAATTCAATAATATAACCTAAAGCATCAAGGTACTCATCTTCCTTTCATGGTCATTATTATGTGTGTCATCTTTTTGGTCATAAAGCTAAAGATTGCATGAGAAGGAGAAGTCAGCCTAAAGGAGATTGTAGTCATTCTCAAGCAAAAGGTATGAGTAAGGTTATTTGATACTATTTTCATAAGAGTGGTCATGTTATAAGATTCTACCCAAATAGATTTGATAGATCCTCAAGGTATCTCAAGGGACATGGATCTTATAATGTGCATAAGAAAGGTCACACATGGGTGTCAAGATCAAATTTATAAAATTCAATCCAAGATGACTCCAATAGTGAAGAAGGTTCACTTGATGAGGTAGAGGAAGACCCAAATCTAGAAAGCATTATAGAAAAATAATTAGATACTAGTCCTAATTTGTATATTGATCAATAGGTATTGCTTGTTATAGTTGAGGATAAGCCTTGTCAAAATCACATATTATAAATTTCTAGTGATATTGATGTTGAAGGTAGGTTGATGCAAGTGGCATTGTTGAGGCTAGTATGCCAAAGATGGTTGACAAGCATAAGAGGTCTTATAAGTAATCTAATTAGTCTACCAGGTTTATGAATCTCAAGGAGGTAAGAGAGGAGATGTGAGCATCTCCTAGATTCACATTTTTTGAGGACCTTGTGGAGTAAGGATGTCTCTCTCTAAGCTTCATGAAGACATTATTTCACTCTATGGAAGTATGTGAAGGTAGTGGTGATGACATGAATGATGATAATTAGATTTGTTTCTCAAGTTAGTTGACTATCTTAGTCAAGTCTAAATTGCAAGATCATTTTGTGCATTAGTTCATGGTTGATGCAAGGTGAGTCAAAAGTTATAGGTCTCTCTTTTAGACCTAGTCCTAGATATTGCTAGGCTTGTTAAGGCTTGTTTACATTTGTGAAGGCATGATGACTATTATGGTTTCTTAGACAGCTTATATATGTTTTTCTAAGAGTTTTTTCTTAAGATGAAGTCTTGGTTAGGTGCTCTAGTGCCTAAAGAAGTGTTCTTGATCTTCTTGGAGCACTATTTTGTGTGAGGTGAAGAGTAATCTTGGAGATCAATGTCTTTAAATATAAAATATTGTGTTGATCATGATAACTAAGTTATTGATTGGATAACATAAGAGTGGTTTGAGATTCTATGATTATTGGTAGTCCTTTATATGTTCTCAATTTTACTACGACAGTCTACTCTCTAGAAGGTTTTTTTAATTAAAAGGATGGTGTTATCCTCTAAAAATCATAAAAGAGGATATGCTTTGGAAGATGGGTTCATGTGTGAAAGGTTGATGACATTTAAATAAGGTCATGTGGGCCTTAGAATATCAGATGTTGTCATAAAGAGATTTGGTCATCTTGTAGTAGTCTATGCAAGGGTGAAGGTGTCTTCAATCATGGTAAGTAAAGCTTGTTTGAAGTTGTGTTTATTATTATTATTATTATTTTATATCAGTTAATTTTTGGATTCAATTAGTATTCTCTAGAATAAGATAGATTATTAAGTTAGGGTGAGTTAAATTATGTTTCTTTAGCTTAGTTTGAGGATAGATTGTAGTTGAAGTGCTTCAAGAATGTCTTCATGAGTTTGGATATTAGATCAAGAGAATGATCATTTTTTGTCAAGTACAAGTGATCTAAGGTTTGAATATGATAAGGGGAGCATGCAAGATGATTCAAGATCTTAAAAATGGATGTTTTAGTGTGGATTGATTAAAAAATTCATATCAAGTCAAAGGATCAAGTGGGTTAGTTTGAGAGATACCCTTTGTCATTAATGTTAAAGGGGGAAAAATATCATAATGATAAAAAAAGATCAGTTTGAGAAGAATTTTGAGATCTATTTGCCAGCAATGACAAAGGGGGGGATTTTTGGATATATTATATTAGTTTCCATGATTTTTGTTGATATTAAGGTGGTCATGGTGCATAGTGCATTAATGACAAAGTGGTTAGTTTTGTTTCTTGGAGTGTGTTTGTATTATGTACAGGTCTCTGGGTTGATAGATAATGGTGTGAGGGTGTTCTAAGTCCTTTGGTGAAGTTCTAGTTCTAGTTCTAGTTATAATAGATATTTCTTGAAGGTTAATATTTATTTCCTATGGCATGTATCAAATGGTACTATTACATCAATCTTAACCTTCGATAAATAGTTGTTGGGAATTCAAAAATGTGATTGTTGGTGTTCAAATTCAAATGTCTGTGTAATGACCAGTTTATAAATAATGGCTTATAGAAGCCATGGATGAAGTCAAATAAATATGGGTTAAGAATAAAAATTTAAGAGGACTCAGTTTAGAAGACCTCTAAAGTGATTATAAGGTTTTATCATCTATACAAGTACATTTATTGTACATCAAAGTCAAAGATTGTTGACTATGTTTAAAGTGGTGTACCTAGGTAGACTAAGATGGTTTGATAACTTGTCCAGTGTGCTCAAAATGGTTATCTAAGAATTGAATCACATTTATAGCTTAGTATATCATTTCTCCATGCCTTAAAAGTGATCTATAAGTGTTAATTTGAGCAAAAAAGCTTCATAGAAGTAAATTTTTCTTGAAGATTATTATATTAGGTAGACAAAGGTTTCTAGGTGAGTTTTAGTGACTTTAGTCACTCAAGATGTTTTATATAAGAGTTTTGATATGAACTAAAGGTCATGAGACACCTTTATGTGATTTTTTTCAAGTTAGTTTGGTCCTTGATCTATTAAACAAGCTCAAGTAATGAAGGATAGTGTATTGAGGGTTTGATGTTTACAAACCCTAAGGTGGTTGTTCTTGATGTTAATGGCCTTGTAACGACTTGTGATTTTCAATGATCACTAGGTGAGTTTTCTAAAAAAAAATATTCAGTTTTTTACATGCTCATGATGCATTTTTGTGTGCTTAGATGGTGCCTTAGAAGACAAAGATAGAGTAGGGTTATGAAGATTTATTGATTGGTCTTGAAGACCAATGCTATTATAAATAGTGTTGTTCATGTGTTCCAAGGTATTATATTGATCTAATAAGTTGTTATGAAGTTTTTCACAATAATTTTAAGATTTCAAGTAGGTTTGAGTATATAAAATAAGCTATTGAATGTATATGCACTAAGATGTTTTTTGATGATCTGTGAAGCATGTCATGAAGATTTTGGTGTTCTTTGAGCTTGGAAATGACCTTTAGGTCATAGTGGATCAATTCACATATGTATGGTACCTATTAGAATATCATTAAGGAGACAAAATTTTGATCAGATGTTTATCATAGTGCATGAGGTCCTTCAGACCTAGTGTAAGTGTGTGTGATAGCCGAGAGGTTATTTTACGGTGTTTGGAGCCTTGATGGCTTAAGGAACTTGCAAAGAAATATGCTTGATAGAATAAGGAGTTTTGATAAAAAAATTATTGTGTGTAATATTTAAATAAGGCTCAAGTAGTCTATATTTATGTGAATAAAGGAATAGACTTTTATATTAGGTCTATATGAGACCTAATGGAGAGATAAGGTCTAATGGTGCCTTGATAATGTATGTGAGTGATCTGAGGACTCTCAAGAATGATAAGAGATATTAGAGGTTTTCATCAATTTATTTTATAGGATTTATTCATTTTTAAGTTATTTATGGACCATCTTGGTTCATTATTTATTCATAAAGTAAATAGGGGTAATTAGAATTAAGTCTCTATGAGACTTAATGAAGGCATGAGGGCCAATGGAGTATTCAAGAGATGAATGAGTGTTTTAAAGTTTATAAATCATGGATAAGGTGTGGTGGACCTATTGGTTTGTTTTTTAAAAGTTTTTATTTTATTTATTGAGAGATATTGCATTATAAAGGGTCTACATGTAACTTCTGGCCCAACGGAGGACTAATTGCTTAGGTCTAACTTAAGCCTAGTGTGTTGGTTTGAGAAATTTGAAGCATGGGTGACCTAAAAAGTTGAATTATATTGTATGAAACATATCCTAATTGATAATTTTTAATTTTCCAAGAATGATTAAGGTGTGATGGATGATAGAGGTAGTATGAGGGCTAATGTCATGTATAAAGAGAAGGCTAATTACACCTATTTGGGAAGTTAGAGTAAGTAAATGAAGTGAATGGTATGATATTTTGTAGAAGGGTAAGAGGCCATTAAAACTATCAAAAATTCATGTTGAATATGTGTTAAGTGTCTAACAGTGTTTGTTGCAATTCATGATCAAGTAAGATGATTTGTTTCAAGGATATTATGCATGTTTTGCTTAGGTTACCTAGTGCAAAGGTTTTCATTTGAAATCAATTAGAAGAATAAGTTAGAGGCTATGTGATCATGATATTCATGTTTTTAAATTGATATATGTTAATATAATAATATCAAAGTGAGAAGGAGGAATGGATTCAAGGTCATGAGCATGTGTATGAGGGGTGTTTGAGTAAAGAAGAGAAAGAGTTGTTATATGCTTATGTAAAAGACAAATTTGAGTTTGTATGAGTTGTAGAAGACCATCATCAATTATTTGAGGGAAAAAAATCAATATGGAGTTTAAAATTATTGATTGAGTGGGTGCTTTATCATCAAAGTGGGTTGTATTCTCCTATCAAGTTAATGCTTACTAAATCCAAGTGGGTGCTTGGTGAATTTGAGGGGTTGGTACTCCTTGTGGAGTGGGTGCTTCACTAAAGTCTCTTGTTTGTGATATATTATAGGAATTTAGTCCATTTTTTTAGGCTTGATATTGGGTTTCCTAAATAATTCAAGTGTTGCGTGCTTTGATCTTGCATTTTTTTCTTTATTTTATACACTAAATGGTTTATATACTTCATAAATGCTTATGTTGAATGGTTAAGAGTTTGAAGAATTGGAATTGAAGTTGATTTTATTACATCACTAATTCACCCCCTAATGATTATGCTTCCAATAAGATGAAGTGCTTACAATTGATGATGTTAGTTTTGTTTTTTGTTTTTTTTTTGTGCGTGTGTGATTTACTTGTTTTTAAATATGAAAAAAAATAAATTATTAATACCAAGTTATTATAAGTTTATGTAAGTTATATTTCAATAAATTATTAGTGATAAGGACCTGACATTCTCATTTCATATTGCTTTACCAATCTATGAGATCATAGGGGAACCATTGGGTTGATTAACAATAATGAACAAATTGTAATGACTTGGGTTCTTTTAGAGTATTGTTGGAATGTAAATTCAATTTCATATGAATTAAGATTTATGTTTTAAATATACATTGGGTATGCTAGAGAACATTATTTTATTCCTAAAACCATTCATTTGAATATTGATATTTCTCATGTATTAATTAGGTTTTAGAAGTTAATTTATACATTTGGTGTATTTATGACACAGTGGAAATTTATGTAATATATATAAAGATTCATAAGCTTTTGGTTAAATTATTATATATATTTATCTCATTTTTCTTTTGGAATATTATTGAGTTGAGTATAAATGATTAAATGATTGAATTTTCATGTTAGTCAAGTGAATAGTTATGGTAAGTTTGGACAGTACATTGAATATCATGAATAAAAAACCTTGGGTTAAACTATAGATCATTATTATTCTTGTATTGATTCTATTAAATTAGGTCATGACCCCTTGTGATATTTAATCTTTTGAATAATTTATATGTTGATGTAATAAACATCTAAATCATAAGTCATGGTTGTTATTAATATTGGTTCAAGGGTATGCATGAATATTGGTAAAAACTACCTTTATTAAGTTATTTCTATTATGTTTTAATTGCTAAAAGATGATGTATGGTTTTAAAAACCCATAGAGGACATCATTTACTAAACCAAAGGTGTGTAGGGAATTCAACAGGGTCAAGATAACTTAATGAATGTTACTATTGGGTTCCACTCATATTTATTAGGTAGTTTTTTTATAAGGTCAATTTTACAGGTTGTTTTACTTTTTTGAATGAATATTTAACTATCAGGGATCCATAAGTGGTCATATGACCTATTATATTTTATATGTATAAGTGTTTACACATATATAATATGATACAACTAAGTATCAACTTACAGATGCTTTGAGTGTGCTTGTGTAAAACAATTTAATTAGTTTAGAATGTTATTTGATGTTGTGTTAAAATGAAATAATCTATTTTTGATTTATGGATCTATGATGTAATGGTCATTTACTATTTTTATTGATCACCTAACTAAGTTAAAAATAATAAGAAATTTAGTTCAAATGTGGTTATGGCCACAAATGACACTGATTACCTCACATAAGTTTAACATATGTTAAAACTTAAAAGACACTAACATGGAGTTTAAAATATGTGAATGATTGTCTTCCTTTGATTCATGGTTAAGTGAACATTGTTAATGTTTAAATGTATTTCAAGGTCTTGTTAATAATATTAAGTACTAATACTTTGTGTTATAGTGCTCTTGGATACTTCCATTTATCTTTGGATTTTTAAATATAGTAATGCAAATGCTTAGTCACTAACTAACTTCTATGTTCTATATGATGGAATAAATTCCTATAAAGTAGTGTTTTTGAAAACTCTAAATTATAGGGTTATGATAGTTGGTATCAAACTCTTTCTTAGACTAAATTAGGAAAAAATATGAATAATTTTATTAAAAATGCATTTTTAATGTGTTAGGATGGTTAGAACTAGAGAAAACTATAACCACCAAAATAATTAAAGTGATATAGTTGATAATTATGAACCAAATCGGTATGATTATGTTGACACATATGTAAAACACAATGGCAACCATGCTACAAATCATGATCAGCCTAAACAACAAGTTCTTGAGGAATAAAATTTTGTATTGCATGCCATCCTAGGTGAATTATAAGGCATTAAATTTCAAATACAAGTCTTAGGTCAAAGGGTGACCCATTTGAAAAACTTTCAAGAGGGTAGGCAGGAAGAAGAGATACCTAATGAATTTCCATGATAACAAGAGGTTGTGGAACCCATTATTAAGTAGATGAAAAAGCTTCCTCCTCCCATGTTTTATATTGAAGACACTGATGATGACGTTTAGGAATGAATGATCCATTTACACAAGTGTTTCACTTTTCACAATATGGGTTCTAACATTAAAGCACACATTGGAGCTTATCACTTGGTAGGTGATGCTTATTTTTGGTGGAATAATTTGTGTGCCCTGAAAGGTTATAATACTATTTATATTTCATGGTAAACCCATGAAAAATAATTTAGAAAAATATATTTGAATATCATAGATAAAGAGCATAAAATCATGAACTTTTAGTTGGTAAAATAAGGAAGTATGATAGTTTTTTAATATGAGAACAAGTTTATGGGACTCTTGTGTCATGTAAATTACATGAAATATGAGGAAAATAAGGTAAGAAATATCAAAATAGGGTTGAATGAGAGACTCATGCATGATGTAAACATGACCAATCTAAAAACCTTAGCTTTTGCTTTAGAATCAGTACACCATATTGAAGAAAAATAAAAGTCTCACCAAAAGGTAGGATAAGTATTTTAGAACAAGTAGAAAGGGATATCTAAGTTATCAATTGTTCTAGTAAATAAAAATTACAAGAGAAGTGATTCTAAGAGGAATGTTGGAAAGGGTTAAAATTCTAGAAACAAATTTCAAAATACAAAAATTTCTAAATCACACTCTTTTGTAAATAAGAATGTTGAAATTAGTTATCAACAAAGCTTTCATGGACTAGCCATAGGAGTGAATACCATTACTATTACAACTATTACTATTGTGACATGTTGGGAATATGAAAATAATCATTATATCAAAAACTACCCTAAGTTTCATAATAACCATAAGGTCTATGTAGTTGTAGACAATAGAAATGTAGAATTTCAATTAACACCTATTAAGACTAGGGGTATAATTTTAGGTTTTTATTCTCTATTTTTATTGATTTAGGAGAAATAGATAGTTTTATCTCTCTTTTCAATGCTTTTAAGTGTAAAATCAAACCATCTAGACTTAGAGAAGGATGGAATGTAGAGTTTGGCACCAACAAGAAAGTGGTTGTTAATGAATGCCTAGAGCAAGATGAAATTAATTTGGTATATTTTAAGACTTACGTGAACCTATTAATTTCCCATTTTGGATATTATGACATTATCATTGGCATGGATTGGTTTCAAGGACATAAAGATAAGCTAGATTATTTCAACAAAAGAGTTTAATGTTTAGATGTTGAAGTAAAATTGGTAATTATTCAAGGAATAAATAAACCTTGAACTCAATGAATTTTTTTAGATATAAAACTTAATAAGGATGTTATAAAGGTTTGTCAACTATATACCATCAGATTAAATAATATTGTTGAGGAAACCACCTACTACTCTAAAAATACCTGATTTTAGAGGAATTTATAGATGTTCTTCTAGAAGAAATACCAAGACGGCCTCCCAAAAGGATATTTGACTCAGTAACAGATGTAACACTTGTAACAACACTTACATCTAAATCACCTTTTTAGATGAACATAACTTATCTAATGGCAATTAATTTTTAGCTATAATCATTACTAGACTAGGGAGTGATATGCTCTAGTGTGTCACCTTGGGGAGCTCTGGTTGTATATGTAAAGAAGAAGAATTAAATGATTATATGGTGTATCAACTATAAAATGATCAATAAGGTGACAATCAAGAATAAGTATCCCATTCTTGACATAGTTGATATTTTATTAAATTAAAGGAGTTTTTATATTTTCAAATATAGATATTAGATCAAGGTACTATATGTAAGAGAAATAAGATAGATCTACAACTTATCCTACTCAATAATATCCAAGCTCAGAGAAGGTAATCAACTAACTATCCACTTAGACATATTTTTTTATATCATGGTAATGATCAATAATTTAACCACTAAACCTACACTAAGGGATCTCTTATCACACAATGGAAAAAGAGAGGTTTCTAAGGCCTTTAGTCAAATGACATTTTGTGATAACCCTAGCTAGGTATTATGATTATAATAATAAAGAAACAAGATAGTCTAGTAAATAAACATACAAGATAATCTATTAAATAAATATGAGAGCTAATCTAGTACTCACCAAATATTGTTGAAAAAATGGGGAAAATAATAAACATGCATATATAATTCTATCTAATACAACATAAAAATAATCTAAGCAAGGAGAGATGTAATTCAATCTATTAGTTATACTTATCAAAATATGAAGGAATAGGAATATACTTACCTTATGGAAGTGAACATGTTGTGCCTTAATATCTCCCTTTGCCAATGGTGCTTTGAAAGATGTTGTTGTGTCTTATAATGATCATAAGGATATATCCTCTAGGATACAAGACCTCTCCTATACATCCAATACCTCCATAAAACAAGTGATACTTCTCCAAGGTAAAAACCTAGGAAATGAAACATCTTATTGATTATATAAGTAGATTTATGAGCAGTAATGATGCAAAATTGAATGATCCTCTATTTAGAAATGAATTTATAGGGTTATTTATAGCCATTTATTAACCCTAAATGCTCTTGGTAATTTAATCGATGAATTCATTTGGGTCAAATTTGTTAGGTAGGAAATAGAGCCATTATGCCTTGAAATACATCATCTTAGATCATTAGAGTATTTTAATGTGTGTTAAGTTCCTAATGGGGTTGACTCAATTGATGTAGTAGGAAAAGTGTGAAAGGGGAGTTTTGCTTAGGTAGGGGCTATTTTGGATGGTGAGTTTATTAAAGGAGTGTATAAATAGGTTTTTAATGCTTAGGAAATCATATAAGAGTATCTTGTATTAGTTTTAGGTAATGGTACAGGGACCAAAAATCTTGTAAAGCGCCAAAGGTATACCAACCCCTTTCACGATGAACCCATTATGGTACGCACTATGAGAGATTGATATTCAACTAGTTCCTTTAAGAGAGAAAAAATCATTAATTGATATATATATATATATATATATATATATATATATATTGTGTGTATACATATTACCAACTCGAAGCTCATCATGTGTCATGCAGTTTTAACATGGGATGGTGCTTTGGGAAAAGAACATAGCAAAAGACAAAACTAAACTAAAATAAATTGTAATACAAAGTATAAAGACAAATAATAGTAAGGAAATAATTGAAATAATTGAAAGAGTCATATACACACCTTGAATTACATTTATTTTTGAATGGTTTTTCATTGTATATACAATATTGATCATGGAGGGCATATTAATTTCTTTGGACAAACCCTAAGGATACAAAACTAAAGATCAAAAATAAAAAATAATAGGTAAATCAAAATAAATGAACTTTGCATAGCTGAATAAATCACTTGGTGAGTTGGTAATCTAGGGTGATAAATGATAAGTTAGAGCCAAATTAACCAAGGAAAAGTGGATAAAAATAAGAGTAAAAAGTGTAAAAAAAAAGCCAAGGCTACTAAATGATCAAAAAAATCAATCAAAATGTATTATTAGTTGTGAAAAGTAAAAAAAGTAATCAAATTAAGGGTGCATGAAAGTGAAATAATATATCTAACATGAATGTTAAGTAAACAAAACATAAGGTAAAACAACATTGATGAGTGCAAGGTAACAATCCAAACTCACTTAGTAATGGAAAAAGTAAATATAAAGAAATGGAACAAGATTTCCCACAAAAATATAGACAAATAATTTTATAAAATTTTAACTTAAACTAAGGAAATATGAAAAGGATAAATCAATGGTGTAAATAATAAATGTATATTCACTCAAAAATAAAGTTTTTTTCTTAAGATAGATTAATCCAAAATAGAATTATTAGTAGCATGTTTTTAAAAAGAGGGAATCTAAAAGTTGGGAAATAGATTTAGAAACAAACTTGCCTATCAAGGGGGAAATGAAATGGATAGTGGGGGAAATGTAGGCAATACCAAGCTATAAAAATATTTATTAGAATCAAGACACTCAAATTAAGTTGGAAAAATTAGAAGACTTTCGACATCAAGGACTTTAGATAACTTGCCTTGGCCACACAAATTTGGGTTAACTAATGAAGTATAATTATCATCTCATGAAGGCTATATGCATCAAAATTAAAATGGACCTACCTTCTCATAATGTGTTCCCCATTCCTTAGGACCCCTTATAGAGATGTCAACCTACTCTGAAGATTGGGTACTTACATGAAAAAGTAGGTATCACTATAGGGAATTGTGAAATATTCTATCCAGTCCATTGTCCTATTGCACCCAAATGGACTTTAGCTCTATCATGAGTCTAACTATAGAGTTTGAGCTTCGACTATAATATAATATTGATTGATAATCACATATTTTAGAGTGATGTTGACTTTTGATTTTATATATGCCTTTTTAATCATTTCCTTTTGTGTTTAAATGATTTGGATTTTAACTTTTTGATGTCTTATTTTATTCCTCCTCCATATAGATTTAGAAAACCAAGCATGGGTTTAAAAAATTACTATCACTAAAAAAATTAAACTTGGTAGCTAATAAAAATAACCTAGGGAGCATGGTGTCTAATAACCTTGTCCATGCATGTTAAATAAAAGTTTTATCTTGAAATTGACCTTGGTGTGCCCAAAATGAAATGAATATAGGGGATTTATGGAAAATGAACAAGAAAAGATTAAGCTACATTAAATTACAAAAAAATGTTATAATGTTAAAGGATACAATGACAGGTAAGTATTACTATATATCATAATAAATGATGTAAGTGTAGGGATACATGCAAACTAGTTTGTTTTGAAGGTGTTATTATTGACCAAATTTGACCCTACAGGTCAAATTGGGGCCCATATAGGTAAAAACTTGGTCTTTAGATGGTTTATGGGGTCTCAAATATTATCATAAGGTGTATTATAGGTCATTTTATGGAATTTAATGTCACATTAGCCTTGGTCATTGGTCATATTAGACAATATATCATTTTGAGTCATTTTGGGGTCAAAATAGGGCATCTAAAGAGTTATATGACCTCCTAGGGAAGTGTGAAGATTTAATAAGGGTGATGTAAAATGACATGTTACCTATTATTCCTTAATCAACTATTCATTATTGAAATGATAGGTTCTTCAGAAGAGAGTAATTTTCTTGGGAAAAAAGAAGAGTTTGGCACTTGTATGACCTATGAGAGAGTTTTACATGTGGGAAAAAGGTTGTAATATGACTATTAATATTCATAAAACTCATATCAGTGCTTTAAATTCTTTTTAAGTGATAAAAATGTCCCAAAACCATTTTGGTCATTTCTTTCCCTTCTAGATAGGGAGAAGTGATTAACAGGTTCAATCTTGGTATGATCAGTAGAATAAGTTTCAGGTCAAACACCTTAGGGAGGTGGTAGTGCACTCAGAGAGATTAATTTACATATAAATATTTCAAATATTGGTAAACCATGCTTTATGAACCATCCTTTACAATCTGAATATGTTTTTTTGCTCACTGTTTCACGCAACCTATAGGTTTTGCTCCAATTTGGAAAAGTCTATACAAAATAGTTGGTGATGTTGGCATGGTGTTGGATATATTATCATATGCCCTACATGATTTTTTTTAAGGTTTCATGGTGTTTTGGTGATCAAATCATCTCAATTTGGTAGATTAGTCTCATTTGGGATGATAAGTAGTTTTTTCACCATTTTCAAAACTCCCATGCTTTGATAATGTTTTAAGAGGATGTATATATATTAATTACCATATCTCAATGCCATATTGATCACCTCCCTTAATTTTTGATCTCACTACATCATGCTTAGATCAAACTCACAATCCATTATCATACTCAGTCAACTCCTTACCCTATCTCACTTACATCCATGTTGAGTCCATGTGTAGAACCTGTTTAGTATGTTCATGGAGCTGTATTGGAAGTATCAAGAGGTCTTAATTTGTTTATAAATAGTAAGAAATAATTTAAATCCTCCAAAGAGTGTGAAAGGGGACTGTGATAGTCATATTGAACTTTTTCACATAGTCAGCCATGGACACACACTTACAAGTGCTCTCATGGAAAATTTCATGATGAAAGGGATCATTTGAGCTAAGTGGGGTTTTGATTGTGAGAGTAGTTAATTTATAGTTTTTGAGATATATATACAAATCATAAAGGGTCAAAAAAATACAAACTACCCATCCTGACACTTACTACCTGTACCTTGAAAATGTCCACCTGCCTGTAGGTGCTAATAGAGAGCTAAAATGTCATTTTGAAGTGTGGAAGAAAGTGATGGAACTTTTGTTTGAGGTTATAATGTGTTGTATACCATGACAAACCCATGAGAGCTGCTAGGTTGGTAGTCCAACTGTGGATAACCTTTCAAGAGGTTATTTGACTGAGTTTAGGGATCTAGTCACTAAAACATGAAATAGAGTTTCAGGGCTTTTTATAGATATCTTAAGGTAGGGTTATCAAGTGGTTTGAAGTTACTAAATGTGTTTGTATAGTATCCCCTACATAGCATAATAAATATGAAAATTTTTAGGGGAGAATGACTAGGGGAAGATAATAGTTGAGAGTCCTAAAGTTTCCTACAAAGATGTTAGGACTTGTTCCAAAGTCTTAACATTAGGTTAGATTTTTGGTAGGTAATAAATAATTATTGTAAATGGGGCATGCATATTTTAGTAAAGACACCCCCATAAAATAAACTTACTTAGTTTAATTATTAGGTAGTTTTAATGTTTTATATTTATTAATTGGAATTACCTTACGGGTTGTTTTCCCGTATTTAGTTGGTTATAGGATTAGTTGTTTTTACCGATCATTGGTAAAAACTATATAAATCCATGTTTGCATTGTAAAAGGGTTAATGGAGTAAAGGCACCCTTATGTACTTGATTTATTGAATTATTAATAAAATACCTGTGCACTCGCACTAAGCGGGGACAAGGTTCAACTTATTTTGGTTCTAGAGTTATCAATGGTATCAGAGCATGGTTATTTTAGGAGCATGGTGAATTCGAAGGAGCAAGGTGAAAAATCAATTCTCATGATATCATTTGGCATGAAATAAGGTATGCCATATAGTATTGGTTTAAATATTTTGAAAAATTATTAAATTATTTTAATTTTTCAAATATTATTTATATTTAAACCTGTATATTTTCCATATACCACAGTCTGGTCTTTTTTTGATCATTCATACTCCATTTTTCCTGTGTTTAACCTCCTCATCTGGCATAAAAATGAATTTTTTAGCATTTAAATATTATTAAATTCATTATTTTTGGCCAAAACCATATTTGTACGGCCTATTTATTTGAGAAAAACATTTGAAAGTTTTCATTCATGGCTGCCATTGTGATTTGCATTCATTTTAACTCTTTTTAAATCCAAAACATCTGCAAATCTTGATCAAATGGCATTAAAACCCCTATTTTTGCATTCTAAATGAAACATCTAGAAATTTTTTGAACTTGTACGGCCTATTGTATGGCCTTTCAATGCCCTACTTCATTTTGATCTCATTCCCTACAAAAAATACCTTAAAAATCTACCAAATCACAATGAAAATCCTTTGTATTTAGACTGTATGGATTTGTACAGCCTGTAGGTGAGAGAACAGGTAAAAAAATAATTCCCAGGAGCTGCCATGGTGTCCCAAGCAAACATGGCACTACAATAAATTTTAGAAATTTATTTTTGATGTTTATAATTTTTTTTGATATAAAAATTTGCCTTAGTGGGTCCCACAGGAGAAAGCTTGGAAAATAAGCTGTAAAAAGGGAAAATTTTGAATTTATTTACTCATGTGTAATTTTTATTTTATTTTCCCTCATACACAAAAATCTGGTATAAGTAGAAATTTCTAGGTGTAATGTTCTGAAAATACTCTTAGAGCAATTGGTTAAGCTTATTTTGTAAGAAGCTTGCAAAGGAGGAGGTCAAGGGTTCAAATCCCTTCTTTTTGGAGATTTTTTTTTTTTTGCTTTGGAATATACATTTTTGAAAAAGGAATATTCCCTTTTAAATAAAAATATTGTAAAACACATACTTATTGTATTGTGTTATTTAAATTTTTCAAAAAAAGGGGGAATTCATTCATATTTCTTTTGCATTGTTGTGGTGAGATAAGGGTGTAATTGGTGGAATAAGGTTGTAATTTGGTGAAATAAGGGTGTAATCATTGATTTTTGGTGAGGTTAAGTGCAAAACCCATCAAAAATACTTATTTTTCTTTTGCGCTCTACGCGGAGGTTAAGTGCCAAACCCCATAGAAGTAGTGTCTTGTGCAGTGAGTGTGATATTTGTTTCATTTCTTTTGCATTTTGTTTCACTTTTCTCTACTGCACTTGCTTTCATTTCAAAATTTTATTTTAGATGGTGATAGATTAACAATTTCTAATTATTCAGATTGGAAACGATTGATGGAGGCTTCACTAGTGTTTAATGAATTATGGGATATTGTTAAGAATGAAAATCCCACATTGCCAACAGATCAGGATGAGTTAGATATATTTAATTTGTGTGATTATAAGGCCTTAGCTCTCATTAAATGTTTTTTTACTCATGATACTTATGTTCATATTGAAAATTCTCCTCATAGTTACACTGCATGGAAAACATTGTCAGATTTGTATGATAAGAAACCTAAGCATAAGAAGATAGATATTCATATGCAATTGTTTACTTTGTCATCAGATGAAGATGGGGATATGGGAGAATATATGTCTAAGTTGAAAAATATCACTACTAATTACACTAAGGCTAGTTTTGGAAAACTAGATGATGACCTCATATTTACTACTGCTTTGAAAGGACTACCAGGGTCCTATAGGAATTTTGTTGAAATGTTGCATGTCTCTGACAAGATCACAGGCATCACCTTTTATAAGTTGGCTGAGTTACTCATCCAACATGACCTCTCTCTACCCAAGAAATCCAATAAAATTGAAGAAGCCCATGTTTTAGAGTTAAAGCCTAGTTCATCTTCATCTAGGCATCAAAACAATAAAGGAAATAGTTATAGAGGGGGTCAAAGTTTTAGAGGAGGAAAATATCAAAATAGAGGTAGGGGTCATTCAAATAATCAACAATCTAATCAATCAAATTCCCATGAAACAAGTGATTGAGGACATGGTCACAATTCATATAGGGGTAGAGGTCAAGGTAGATCAGACATTCAGTGTCATAGACGTGGAACATTTGGTCACATTGCCTCATAATGTAGGATTCCTTTTGATAAAATTCAAAGGCCACAAAAAGTGACTAAGACTAACTTTGCTCAGTATGCCGATCATGACTATGATGAATCTAGTAATGTTGCCCATGAATCTACATTCACTACTTTTGGGCACATTGATTGTATTGAATATGAGGCTAGAGATGAGCTCACAGATGTATGGGGTTTAGACACAGGAGCAACCAAACACATGACATTTAGGAGAGATTTATTTTGGCCTTATAAGGAATCTTTTCTCTCTCCAGTTGCCTTAGAAAATAACTCTATGCATACACCACTTGGACTTGGATCTATTTGGATTCTTCTTCCTAATGGGTCTATAAAATACTTGGAGGATGTTTGGTATGTTCCCACATTGAAGAAACACTTACATTCTTTGGTAACTATTCGAAAGAAAGGCTATCAAATTATGCTTGAAAATGGGCTCATTTACATCAATTTAGTGAAGGATGATTATAAAATAATGTATACAGGATATGAAGATGGAAACTTGGTTAGATTGCATTGTAAGGTGCTTCCTCCCAATATAGAACTTGTAGTAGTTGTTGACACAGGTACAGGTACTATGTCTACACAACAATTATGGCATCTCCGCTATGGACATTTGAATATCCACTCTTTAGTGGATTTACAGAGATATGGTATGGTGAATGGGTTTCCCACTTTTCACAAAGATAGTATTCTTTGTGAGTCATGTGTTTTGGGCAAACAACATTAGGAAAAAATTCCTAAACAATCATCTTGGAGAGCTAACAGATGTTTATAGTTAGTTCATAGTGATGTATGTGACATGAAAAAGTCATCCATTGGTGGGTGTAGATACTTTGTCTTGTTTATTGATGACTTTTCTAGGATGACTTGGGTATTCTTTATGAAAAATAAATCTGAAGTTTTTGCTAAGTTTGTTGATAGGTTACACTTAGTCAAAAAATAAATAGGTTCACATTTGGCCACTCTTCGTTCAGATAATGGAGGTGAGTATACCTCAAATGAATTTTCAAATTATTGTCGAGAACATGGAATTCATTGACAATATAATAATGCATATACTCCACAACAAAATGGAGTATCTGAATGAATGAATGAATAAATAGAACTTTAGAGGGTACAACATGTGCCATGTTGCACTATAAATAGCTTGATGATAAGTTTTGGGCCGATGCCATAGGTACTGCAGTGTATTTAAGAAATAGGTCCCCCAAAGTCACACTTTTGGGATAAACTTCATATGAGGCATGGTATGGGTTTAAACCCAAAGTTAAACACTTGAAAGTGTTTGGATGTCTTTGTTTTGCTTTGGTTCCTATTAAACACAGAACTAAGTTAGAACCACAAAGTCAAAAATGCATCTTTCTTGGTTATTCTGAAGATAAAAAGGGGTTTAGTTTGCTTGCATAGGATTCAGGCAAATTCACAGTGAGTCAAGATGTAATATTTGATGAGTTTGGGACTATGAACACTATAGAGATTGATTCTCAACTTGATAGATTAGAGAGGAAAAATACAAAAAGAGATAAGTGTTTGAATAATGGGGATAACTCTTCAAATTTATGGTACAAGACTCAAATTCCTTCACTTTACTCTCCTTCATCTACAAGTTCACAGGTTGATGACATAGAAATTGCTGAAAATTCTTGAATTCCCCCTTCAAATGATGCACATGATGAGAATTTTGGAGTCCCTGATTTGAATAATCTGTCTAAGTATCCAAAATGGCCTCAAAGTACTTTTTTTGACCTAACAGTAAATGAAGTTGGTTTAATAGGGCCCAAGAATTCTCAAAAGTAGGTAAACTATGCTATGTTTGTTACTACTTCTTCCACTGAGTCATCCACTTTTGAAGAGGCATTTACTGAACATGTTTGGCAATAGGCAATGAAATGTGAGTATGATTCCATACTTAACAATAATACATGGGTTTTAGTTGATCTTCCTCCACATGTTAAACCCATCAGATGTAAATGGGTTTATAGGACTAAGTATAAATCAAATGGCTCCATTGATAAACATAAGGCACGACTTCTTGCAAAAGGATATGCAAAATAAGAAGGTATTGACTATGAGGAAACATTTGCACCAACTGCCAAATGACACACTATTCATATGGTACTTTCCTTAGCAACACAAAATAGTTGGAAAGTACATCAATTGGATGTTAAAATTAATTTTCTAAATGGTGATTTATAGGAAGAAGTCTATATGAAACAACCTCAGGGTTTTAAACAGGTGGGTGCTGAACACAAAGTATGTAAATTGATAAAAGCTTTGTATGGACTCAAATAGGCACCCAGGGCTTGGTATGAGAAAATAGATTCATACTTGAAATCCATTGGTTTTCATCGTAGTGAATCTGATGATACTCTTTATTTTTGAGTGTAGGGTAAGAAAATGGTGATACTTGTTCTCTATGTCGATGACTTGTTTCTCACAAGTAATGATGAAAACCATAACAAGTCCGTGAAGAAGGAATTAAAAGATGGGTTTGAGATGACAAACCTTGGACTTCTTCACTACTATCTAGGCATAGAGGTAACTCAAAAAGAGCATAGTATTTTCATTTCACAAACTAAGTATATTACTAAGTTATTAGAGAGGTTTGGCATGACTGATTGCAAACCTACCCTCACTCCCATGGAAATTAACTTGAAATTGTCTAAGGATGATAGCAGTGCCTTTTTGATAGCACCACATATAGACAATTGGTGGGAGGTTTGATATACTTGATGACTACCAGGCCCGATATTTCATTTTCAGTTGGAATTTTATCTAGGTTTATGCATGAGCCTAGATAAATTCATTGCCATGCAGAAAAATGAGTACTTCATTATCTTCAGGGAACAAAACCATATGGCCTTGAATACCACCACAATAATAACTTCAAACTTGTTGGATATTGTGATGTATATTTTGGCATATGTGTGGATGATAGAGTGTCAACCACAGGATACACTATGCATATGGGTTTAGCTGTCATTGCTTGGTGTTGTAAGAAGTAGGATATAGTGGCAAATTCATTAGCAGAATCAGAGTATATTACAGCATGGGATGCTTTTAGAGAAATTGCTTACCTTCGTCATATTCGTGAAGATCTTTAGGTTTCTCAGTTTGCTCCTACATAGTTATACATTGATAATTTGAGTGCAATCAAGATGTCCAAGAATGCTGGTGGCAAAGAAAACTCTTGATCCAATATATTGCCCAACTGCCAATCAGACATCTGATATCTTCACAAAACCCCTTGATAGAATCAAATTTGAAAAATTTATAAAAATTCTTGGTATGTGTCCAAAGACCTGACTTTGGATAATAGGGGGGTTTGTTAGGACTTGTTCCAAAGTCTTAACATTAGGTTAGATTTTTGGTAGGTAATAAATAATTATTGTAAATGGGGCATGTATCTTTTAGTAAAGACACCCCCATAAAATAAACTTACTTATTTTAATTATTAGGTAGTTTTAATGTTTTATATTTATTAATTAGAATTACCTTATGGGTTGTTTTCCCATATTTAGTTGGTTATAAGATTAGTTGTTTTTACCGGTCATTGGTAAAAACTATATAAATCCATGTTTGCATTGTAAAAGGGTTAACAGAGTAAAGACACCCTTATGTACTTGATTTTTTGAATTATTAATAAAATACTTGTGCACTCACACTAAGTGGGGACAAGGTTCAACCTATTTTGGTTTTGGAGTTATCAAAAGACATTGAAACCTTGCATTAATTTCTATAGGTCTAAGTCCTAAAGAGACCTTTTTGAGCTAAAGTTGTAAATTGGGCCTTGTCACCATAATTTAATGTTTATAAATGATTAAAAGGGTTAATTTTGACCTAATATATTATAAAAGAGGTTCATATGATGGTTTTTGACACCCATGTATACCTCTAGGTGTTCCTTCCTCTAAAAATGTACACCTACAATAGGGGTCAAACTCTTACACAGTGAATGATAGAGGTTTCAACATGGAATCACTAGGGTTGGTAGATGGTTAAATGTTTCAAAAAAATTTAATGGAGTGTTAATGGCATAAGGGACCACCTAAATAGGTTATAACACTATATTTCAAGCCTCATTTACACCTATAAGGCCCAACACAGTTGATTGTCTTTGACAATGAAAGGGTAGAGGGCAGAAGAGTGAGTTTATTGGGATGGGTATAACCCAAATATATAATGGATAGGTAAAATCACTTATAATTTATATTTTAAGGTTTTAGACATAATTATGCAAGGTTTCCATGGTTTAATCATATAATTTCATCTATAGGTACAGTGCCAACAAGAAAAGATACAATTAGGTGCCTTGACTGATCTTCAAAACAATCTAAATTCAAGGTGAAAACATGAGTGATAAGGGTTTGAAGGCATGATGAAAACATAAAATGGTAGTTATCACCATTTTTAACTCCAATATAATATAAATATGGGAGGAAAGGGATCCAATCAAGCACTCATAGTCTATTAGAAGAATCCTACACACAATCCATTTCACCAAGGTCTATTTTGGTTTTTAATGCTTTTGAAAAGTCTAACCATAGAACCAAGGGATAAATTTTTGTTTAGGACATCCTTATAACTTGGATAGTATATCTAAATATTAATTTTTTAAAGTAAATAGGGGAATTACCCTCCATTTTTTCTTAGATAGAGGGTACTTCCCTTTAGGCATAAATTGGCAAGTTTTAGGGAATGGATACAAACAGACTATTCAAGGCCTATTTTAAACTTTAAAGGAGGTATATGAATTTTTATAAAATACATACCAACATTATATACCAATAATAGAGGGAGGAATACTAACATACTGGTCTAGACTCTTAAACTTTCAAGCAGGTCTGTTAGGCCTTGAAGAGGCCTAGTGCCCAAATGGGAGGTCACTTACACTTATAGGCATAGGAATAATTTACACATTATTATGTCATTATTATTTTATGACATAATATTTTTATAAGCTATTTTATGTAGGGAGAATAATCAAAGACTCATTTTGGGCTTTAAGGTGTAGATAGGCCTATTAAGCATGACTATGCGTATAATCCAAAAGTGGGTTCAAATTTATGTATATCCTTAGATTATCACTCAAATGGATTGAATAATGTTTATAGGGTAACTATAGAGGTTAATAAGGAATTGGAATACAAGTAAGTAACAAATAAATCCACTTTTGGGCTCAATATTACCTCATGCCTGTATAAATGGAAGAAACAATCTTGAATAAGCATTTTGAGTGCTCATATCTCTCTTGATCCTTACATGGGGACATAATAATATTTTATAAGTTGATATGGATCATATACACTAATATTTTTTATTTTTTATTCAAATTAAATGTGAAACCTTTATGAACAAAACTTAAGAGGGTAAACATGCTTAAAACCCCTTGTTAAACCCTTACAAGGACCTGATTAGATAAATGAGGATGGGAAGCTAATAAAATGGAATAGTTTTTCTAGAAAAAGTATTTTATATTGTATAATAATCTCTCAAGATCCTCTCCACCCTTTTGAGTTGTATGGAATTGTACGAACAAGGTATAAAAAAAGGTACTTTTGACTATTTTGTGTGTTTTGTAAGTTATATAATGATTATGAAGATTAAATAAAGTTTGGAAGGAATATTAGGACTTAAGATAACTCCAAATATAAATTTATTTACTTTTAACAACTCCTAATTATCTCAGCTAGCTATTTCATCTCAGCTAATCAAAACTGGCATAGTGGACAAGCTAGTGAGAAGGGTGGAAAACTTCAAGTGAGATGATTTTAAGATGTGTCTAATGCCTCTAAAGCCATGAATATTATTTATAAATTTAATACACTCCTTTCCAAGTAATTTTATGGGAAATTTAATCCAAATTTGAATCCAAGTGTGTAAGGTGCATGAAAGAAGAGTTATTTGGACTACAGATGGTGATATCTCATTTTGGTAAGATTCCAAATGAAAACAACTATAAAAAATTCATGGAGAGGAATGTATAAAATAATTCCCCTTAATTATAACCATAAACATATCCATAATTAGTTTTTATGTGTTCAAACATGTGTGTATGATGAAGGCATTTTCTTGAGTGAAGACAAGGAGTTTCAGGCCACTTTTCATAATTTTCATACATTATATGGCCACTTGTCTCTTTTGACCTTGCATGGTTCATTCCACATCATATTATCATGAAAAATTAATTCCTTTTATTATATTTACAAGTGTCCTTGTGACCCTTGTACTTCTCTCTTCTCTTCTCTATCTCAAGTTCTATAAGAACTAGCCATTTTGGCTTTTGTAACTTATGCTCCACCTGAGTATGGTGAAGCCTTACTCATTTACATACCATTTTATCAATAATAATACTAATTTTTACCTCTTAATTATTGTTTATAGTGTTTTTTACTTGGATGATTGGTCTTGCTTAGTGATAATTATGATTTCCTTGTCATGTTGTCTCTTCTTTCATCCTATTTGCAGTTGGAAAGCTTCTTCTTGCAGGGCATGTGAAGTGTTCTAGGAAGTTTCAAGGTTGAGTGAGTTAGTATATTCTATATTTCCATTCAAGGCCTCTTTTCTATTCCTCTTATCCTAAACATTCATCCATAACCTCATAATGTAATATTGATGTGAGAAGATGCAAACTAGAGAAGTGTATGTTTGGTTTGTCCTTTGTTCCCATGTGTAACATGTATCTGGTTGGAAGTCATCAAAAAATTTGGTGTATCACCTCCTTTAGGATAGTTTTATTTTAGTTTTATCTCTCCCTTTTACCCCCAAAAGTTTAGGTATATTAGTGATCTAAAGTGGTATATCAAGGGAGCTATTCCTATCTAGAGATTCACCTCATCCTTAGGCTACCCACAAGCCTAGAGTTGTTTCAATTGTGCCATTTTAATGAGGAGAGATGAGATATATCCTCCAAGGGTAAAAATACAATTAAAATAGTTTTTGGATGCCTGGTGGGATTCTTAGTCTAAGATGTTGAAATATTTTTGGTTTTATCTTTCAATAATCAACCTTTAGAGGCATCTATCTAAGCATCAATGGTGACTTTGAAGTTACATCAACTGGTCAAGCAACATAGGTATTCATTTTGAATATTGTTGATAACCATTCCTTATTCTATTGATCCCTAATTAATTTTTATGGCTGATTTTGGTGTTGAGTACTATTTTACATAATTTGGTGAGACATATCAAGCTTATGACACTCCTTATCAGCCTTAGTGTGATTCTTACTAGTCTTGTTATGACCATTGTAAACCTTATCATGATCCTTATCAAAATTATAACTATCTTTGTCATGAATTATATCAATCTTAAAATTAACCTTCTCTATATCTTTCTCCTAATCAACCTAGTCACTTCTCAAGTCAATCCATTTCCACTTTTAAGAAAACTCTTTTGGGCTATGAGAATTATATGTTAGATCTTAACACATAAAGGGGATATGGTCTAGATGTTCCTAGTCATCATATTCATAATGTGAGATATCCTTTAGAGCTGGTCAAAATAGAATGGGTACCTATTGAGAGAGTTAATCAACAAAGGCTCATAAGTGAGATGCTAGATGTGAGTGTCCTAATTTCATCCTTAGAAGATAGGATAAAAATTCATGAGAAGTAGCCTCACCAAACCTATCATCATTAATATCCACTTCACCAACATTTATATCAGTCCTACATGATTCGTACTCATGAACCCAATCAAGCTTATCAAAGTCATTCTTTTCCCAACCATCTGTAAGAGATTTGAAAAGAGAAACCTTGTTTTTGAAGTAAAGATTGATTGGTAGATTGAGTTGGCTAATATAAATATGCAATATTCCATGTCATCAACAAAATAAGTGGAATATAATCATTCATTACCCTCTCCAATTACATCCCCACCTCAATAAGTGACCTCTAGACATGAGATTCCAAATTGGAGATAAGGTGGAGAATCCAAGCCTAAGTAAATCCAAAGTTTCTTGAATAATTCATTCACTCCTCAAGCTGTACCAATACCTCAAAATGAGACTCCTAATCCAAAAATTCTAAGATGTAATAAGGTATTGTATCATAGGGAAATAAAGAAGACAAAATCCTAGATAAGGAGTGTGAAGTTGAGAAAGAGCTGGATTATATGAAAGCTCCCCCCCCCCACCCTTCCTCAAGAATCCTCTTGTGTTCCATGTCAACCCCATTATACTCCTCATCCTCATGAATATGTCTACCATAAAATTCATTGGATATTAAATAACACCAAATTTATGACCTCATATATCAATAAGATAATATTAAAGAGGTAATGGTTCTAGATGATAAAGAGGAAAAAGATGATTGACATCTATAAATTATGTTCTTTTAGGAGCTTAAAGAGTTTTTCCATGTTGAGGGTCAAGTACATGACAAGGTGAAGAAAAATTATTCCATGAAGGACGATGACCAAGATTGGGAAGATTATGCAAAGCTCCTTGATGATGTAGAAGAACTTGTAGCTAAGAGGAAACCTAATCTTATTGAGAGTACTATGGAAATCAAGAAGGTATGCTTTGATGAAGCACCATTAGAGTTATAATTGAGGATTCATATGAGAAAGTTGAGGCTGGTTGGATGAAATAAAAGTTTATTTCTATAGGCAACCTATTTATAACTACCTAGTTCTGATTGAACATCATGCCAATGAAGTTGGCAAACATCATGAAAATGTTTGAGGCATCAATGTTAAAGGTTAAAAGGCTACATGTCTCACTATATCCTTCATGTCATGAAGCAAGAAGGTTTTCAAACTTCCCATTTGATCCAGGAGGGATTTTCATCCTAGGTTAGTTATTGTTTGATTCATTTTGTTTAGTTTGGTGTGTGTGTTCCATAAGTGCTCATGAAGCACATGTGTTTTTTTTTACTTTGTGTGTGTCTTTTACTTTGTGTGGTTGAGGTAGTCATTGGTCATGTCTTGATCAAATATTGTTGTAAAATTCCTATTGTGGTGTCTCAAAATTTATATGACTCCATAATCCTAATGGAATGATAACGCTACTGGTCTAGTTAGTATAGTAGGCATACTACCCTTATGAGTCACTAATTTGTTGAATAAATTTGAATCTGTAGGTCAAATTGAGGCCCCTATAGGTAAAAACTTGGAATTTATATGATTTATTGGGTATAATTTTTTTTCATAAGGTGTATTAAAGGTAATTTCATGGAATTTAATGTCACAGTAGCCTTGGTCATTAGTCATATTAGTCAATATATCATTTTGAGTCATTTTAGTGTCAAAAAAGGCATTTAATGAGTTGTACAGCCTCTTAGGGAAGTGTGAAGTTGTAATAATGGTGATTTCATGTGACATGTATCCTATTATGCTTTAATCAACTATTCATAACTAAAAGTGATAGGTTCTTCAAAAGAAAGAGAAATTTTCTTGGGAAAAGAGAAGAGTTTGGCACTTATACAGCTTATGAGAGAGTTTTACATGTGGGATAAGGTTTTAATTTGAATATTAATATTCCTCATACTCATATTAGTTATTTACATGATTTTTAAGTGATATAAAAAGCCCAAAACTATTCTACTCCTTTTTTTCCCTTTTAGACATATAGAAGTGATCAGCAGGTTCATGCTTGGTACGATCAATAGAAGAACTTTCAAGTCAAAAACATTTGGGAGGTGTTAGTGAAATTATATAGATTAATTTACATATAAATATTTTTAATATTGTTTAACCATGATTTATGAACCATCCTTTACAAGTTGACTATGTTTTTATGCTCATTGTTTCATGCACCCTATAGGTTTTGATCCAATTTGGATAAGTCTATACAAACCAGTTGGTGATGTTGAATCTATAGGATTTTGTATCTCTTTTTATATTCCCTCCATGATTTTTTAAGGTTTCATGGTTTTTAGGTGATCAAATCATCTCAATTTGGTAGATTAGTCTCATTTGGGATGATAGGCAATTTTTTCACCATTTTCAAAACTCCCATCCTTTGATAATGTTTTTAGAGGGTGTTTATAGGTTAATCATGATATCTCAATGTCATATTAATCACATCCCTTCATGTTTTATCTCACTACATCATGCTTGGATCAAACTTGTATTCCATTGTCATACTCAATCAACTCCTTGCCTTATCTCACTTACAACCATGTTGAATCCATGTGTAGAACCTCTTTAGTATGTTCATGGAGCTGTATTTGAAGTATAAATAGGTTTTAATTCTTATAAAAATAGGAAAAAATATGTAAAATCCTCCAAAGAGTGTGAAAGGGGGATATGGCAGTCATATTAAAGTTTTTCACATAATCAACGATGGACAGACACCTATAAGTTCTCTCATGGAGAATTTCTTGATGAAAGGGATAATTTCATCTAAGTAGGGTATTGATTATGAGATTAGTAAATTTGGAGTTCTTTATATGGATATAAAACTCATAAATGGTTAAAAAAATACAAACTACCCATCCTCACACTTACTACCTATACCTTGAAAATGTACACCTACCTATAGGTGCTAGCAGAGAGCTAAAATGTCATTTTGAAGTGTGGAAGAAAGTGATGGAAATTATTTTTGAGGTCCTAATGTATTTTAAACCATGATAGACCCATGAGAGTTTCTATGTTGGTAGTCTGACTCAAGAGAACCTTTCAAGAGGTCAAATGACTTAGTTCAGGGATCTAGTCCCTAAAACAAGAAAATAGAGTTCCAGGCCTTTTTATCGATATCTTAAAGTAGGATTATCAAGATGTTTTAAGCTCCTAAATGTGTTTGAATAGTATCCCCTATATATAAAAATATATATGCAAAGTTTTATGGGATAATGACTATGGGAAGATAGTAGTTGAGAGTCCTAAAATTGCCTAAAAAGACACTCATACCTTGCAATAATTTCTATAGTCTGAGTCCTAAAGAGACCTTTTTCACATAAAGTTTAAAATTAGGCCTTGCCACCACAATGGAATGTCTATAAATGATTAAAAGGATTAATTTTTACCTAATATATTATCAAAGAGGTTCATAGGCTGGTTTTAGACCACCATGTATATCTATAGGTGTTGCTTCCTCTAAAAATGTATAGTTACTTTAGGGGTCAAACTCCTACACAGTCAATGATAAAGGTTTGAGCATAGAATAATTGGGGTTATAAGATGGTTAAATGTTTCAAAAAATGTTAATGTAGTATTCATGACATAAGGGACCACCTAAATAGGTTATAACACTATATTTTCAGCCTCATTTACACCTACAAGGCCCAACACAATCGTTTGTCTTTGACTATGAAAGGGTAGAGGGTAGAGGAATGAATTTATTGGGATGGGTATAGCCAAAATATATAATGGATAGGTCCAATCACTTAAAATTTATATTTAAAGGTGTAAAATATACTTATTTAAGGTTTTTGAGGTCTAACTATATAAGGTCATCTACAACTACAGTGCCAACAAGCAAAGATACAATCAATTACCTTGACTGATCTTAAAAATAATCCAACTTCAAGGTAAAAAAATGAGTGATAAGGTTTTGAAGTCATCATTAAAACCTATAAAATGGTATCTATCACCATTTTAAACTCCAATAACATAGAAACAAGGGATGAAAGGGCTCCAATCAAGCACATATAGTCCATTAGAAGAATCTTGCACACAGTCCATTTCACCAAGGTTTATTTTTGTTTTTAACACTTTTGGAAGGTCTAACCATAGAAAAAAGGGGTGAATTTTTGTGTAGTACATCCTTATCACTTGGAGAGGACATTTAAATATATTTTTTTTATAAAATAGGGGAAGTACCCTCTGTTTTGTCTCAGACAAAGGGTACTTCCCTTTAGGCATAAACTAGAAAGTTTTAGGGAATGGATACAAAAGGACTCTTCAGGAGATGTTTTAACCTTTAAAGGAGGTACATTAATTTTGATATAATCTATACAAACATGAGAGACCAAGCATAGTGGGAGGAATTCTTATAGAATGGTCTAGAATCTTAAACTTGCAAGTAGGTCTGTTAAGCCTTGAAGAGGCCTAGTTCCCAAATGGGAGGTCACTTACACTTGTAGCCATAGGAATACTTTATACCTTATTATATCATGTTTATGGGATGACATCATTTGTATCTAAACTATTAGATGCAAGCAAAACCATCAAAAATTCATTTTGGGCTTTAACGTGCAGGCATGCCTACTAAGCATGACTAGGCTTAGAATCCAAAAGGGGGGTCAAATTCATGTATATCCTTAGATGATCACTCAAATTGATTGGATCATGTTTATAGGGTCACTAAAAATGTGTATGAGCCATTGGAATGTAAGGAATTCATAAATAAATCCAATTTTGGGCTCAAAACTACCTTAGGCCTATGCAAATAGAAGAAACAAGCTCGAATAAGCATTTTGAGTGCTCATATCTCTCTTGATGATTTACATGGGGACTTGAGAATATTTAATAAGCTGACATGGGTGCTATACACTAATCTTATCAAAAAAAAATTCAAATCCAACATGAAACCTTTATGAATAAAGCTTAAGAGGGTAAACATGCCTAAAACCTTTGTTAAACCCTTACAAGGACCTGATTAGAGAAATAAGGATGGAAAAATACTAAAATGTCACAGTTTGTCTAGAAAGAGGATTGGATATTATAAAATACTCTCTCACGATCCTCCCCACCCTTTTGAGTTGTACAGAATTATAGGGACAATTTGACTCTTTTATGTTTTTTGGAAGTTATAGAAGGAGTCTAAAGATGAAATAAAGTTTGGAGGGAGTATTAGGACTTAATATAACTCCCCATGTTAATTTAATGACCTAAAACAACTCCTATCAACTAGTTGCTTCATCTCAGCCAATCAAAACTAGCATAGTGGACAAGCTAGTGAGAAGGGTGAAAAAATTCAAGTGAGCTGATTTTAAGGTGTGCCTAATGCCTCTAAGGCCATGAAGAGTCATAACACATGTCATCCACTCCATCCCATTGATTTTCATGGAAAATTAAAGAAATGTTTGAAGCCAAGTGTGTAGGTTGCATGAAAGAAGAGTTATTTGGACTGCAAATGATGATATCACATTTTGGGAAGATTCAAGATGCCTAGGGCTGAAACTAATGCATGGAGAGGCATGTCTGAAATACTTCCCCTTCAGTCCAATAATTAGACCTATCCCTAATAATCTTTTAGATTTTCAAATATGTGTGGATGATGAAGATAGTTGTTTGAGCCAACACAAGGAGTTTCATGCCACTTTTCATAAGTTTTATGCCTTGTATGGCCACTTATATCTTCTAACATTTCATGGTTCATCCAACATCATCTTCTCATGCATAATTAACTCATTTTCTTAGATTAACAAGTGTCCTTGTGACCCTTAAAATTTTCTCTTCTCCTCTTTCTCTTAAGTTCTATATGAAATAGCTATTTTAGCTTTTGTAACTTATGCTCCACCTGAGTATGGTGAAGCACTAATCATTTTCATACCATTTGATTAATAATACTGCTGATTTTTACCTCTTCATGAATTTTTATAGTGTGTTTTACTTGGATGATTGATCTTACTTAGTGATAACTTTGATTTCCTTAGCATTTTATCTCATTCTTTCATCCTATTTTTAGTTGGAAAGCTTATTCTTATAGGGCATGTGAAGTGTTCTAGGAAGTATCAAGGTTAGGTGAGTTAGTGTATTCACTAGTGCCATTCAAGGCCTCTTTTCTAGTCCTCCTAGACTAAACATTCATCCATAACCCCATAATGTAATATTGATGTGAGAAGATGCAGATTGGAGAAGTGTATGTTTGGTTAGTCCTTTGTTCCCATGTATAACATGCAGTTGGTTGGAAGTCATCAATAAATTTGGAAAATCACCTCTTTTAGGATATATTGCTTTCAATTTTTTGTCTCCCTTCTCCCCCCTAAAGGTTAGGTGTAGTAGTGATCAAAAGTGGTACATCAAGGGAGATATCCTTATCTAGAGATTCACCTCATCCTTAGGCTACCCAAAAGCCTAGAGGTGTTTCAATTGTGCCACTTGGATGAGGAAAGATGAGACATCTGCTTCAAGGGTACAAATCGAAGTGACAACATTTACCAAAAAAAAAAAAAAAACTGATTTTGAGAATATGAAATAACAATATTTGATCATTACCTTAATTTCTAATAAGAAAACTTAGTTTGAAAGATTTATGACAAAAGTTTGGTCCTATCCAAGGTCTTATATTGTAACTCATAAAATATAAACCAAAGTAGGTAAAAATATGTTTTTTTAAGAAAGGCATGTGATATCCAAGATATTATACTGTAACTCACAAAAGATAAGCAAATGAAAATAAACTTGTAAAATGATAAATTCATGATTAAAAGAAAAACATTAAGGATGACCTAAGAAAATAAATATATCCATGAGGATGGTTAGGTCCTATCCATGGTCTTATGATTTAACTCATGAACTAAAAATAAATTAATAAAGATAAACTAAATGATGAATAATAGGAACTAAGGTTACTGGGAGAAATGTAATGTTGTAGGTTGGTTAACTTTATAGGAAACATGAAATAAGTTTTAAGTATTTATAGTATTTGATAGTATGTGAGCAAGTAAATATTTAAGAAAAATATTTCTTTAAAAATTTAGCATTAGTTTGTTTTTTGAAAATGTGTACTTCATTAGTCTATAATCTATAAGTACTAGGACCAAGGATAACTTTTATGAAGGACCCCACCATTTTTGTGTATATTTACCTTCTTTTTCAATTATATAACGCAGTTTGAGAACTAGATCACCAACTTTTAAATTGTGTACTTTAACTTTTTATTATGTTGTTTAGTAATGTGAGCTTTGTATTGGTTATTATGTTATAAATCAACCATACGTCTCTCATCTAGGAAGCCTTAAGCATAAAGACGGGCCTCACGTAATTCCTAATCAAGAATTATTCCATGAAGATAAATGTGTTAAGTATGGGATCTCAACTTCTAAAGGTAATACTGATTCATACCCATATACTAATGAAAATGGTATTTCCCTAGTATAAATGTTTATGCTAGTGCAATAAACCCAAAGTGTGGTATAGAGATGGAGATGCCAATTAGTATGAGATTATTTAATAGTATCTTGTAATTTTTTGTTCATAATATTATTAATGGTTTCTGCTTGGTGATTACATTGGGGATGATATAGTGTTGATAATTTATGGGAAATTTTAAATTTTTCACATACTTATTTCATATATTTGTTTTTGAAGTTACCTCAAAATGATAGATGATTTGATTGAGAGTGAAATTGGAAATGGTAATATTAGTAACATTAACAAGAGGTATGGATTTCACCCATTTGGTAAAATATGTAGTGGCATTAATAATGACTACATGACCATCTTATGATCCAGGTAATTTTCCAATGATATCTAATCCACACATAGAGAATGGCCAAGGAAACTACATAGTTTAGAGTTTGGTTGGAGGGGTTTGGATAAGATCATCATGAATTTAACAAGGATTACACTTTTTATCAAAATTAATGGCATATTTTTCAAGAGTAGGCCAAAATTAACCCATGCATAGGAATTGTGGGTTGTAGCATGAACACTATAATGACCAATGCACATTCCCCTATGTGATTATTTAAGGAGAGTAAGAATTTATTCTAGCATTACATAGCATAGTAAAGTTCCTTCATCATTATGATAATAGAGGCTACTGTATCGAAGTACATATTTGAATTCTTGTTTATGAATTTGAATTTTTTTTAAGATAATCTAGTTTTAGAGGGTAAGTTTAATTATTAATGAATTTATTTATGTTTTTATACCATGGGATTTATTGAATACTAATAGCCTCTATGTGACAAATTAGAGAAACATTTTTATTTTTTAAAGAATTTGGTGATTTCTTTATTTGAATAAGAAATTGAGAATCATGCAATACATGGTGAGGATGAAATAGAGATGTTGAAGAAGTAAGAGAATCAACTGTATAATTTTGATCTCATGATATTATTTCAATGGTAAAATAATTAAATTCTTTTACTACTGTAGTGGTAATTTGATGATATGTTATTAAGTTTTCACTTTTGCATTGATAATGTCCCTTAACTTGATTTATGAAACACCTAAATCATGTAAATATGGGTGTCTAAATCAATTATGGCTTACATATTGATAATTAGAGCTTCATATGCAGCCATATTATTGATGACATCACAAGTTAGTTGAAATTCTAAATGGATTATTTTACCATGTGGGTCAATTAAGACATAGTTTTCCATAGCTTTATGAAATAATTTAGCACCATCAAAGTCAAGTATCCAAGTATCTTCATCTAAGTCAATTGTAACTTATGGTAATTATCCAATGACTAGTTTAGATTTGGTGCTAGAAATAGAATGGTCAGTTTCTTCTTGGTTGTTTAATTCTAGATTAGTAGTGAAGTTATGAAAATAATATCTAAAATAAACTACTTGGTTAAGGCCTTCAATATGTAGAATTTCTTCACAAAATATAATTTCTTAAAGGTGGTTTTTAGTTGGTAGGTAAGCTTCTATAAGTTGGTCTACAATGACTTGTCCTTTGACAAATTTTTGTTTAATAATTTGAAGGTCAAATTCCATCAATAGGACCATCCATTTCCTAATTATATCTCCAGGTAAGAAATCTTTGGAAAATAAATGATGAAGTGGGTCATAATGGACAATATCATAATAAGTTTGGTAGAGAATATAATGAAGGAGATTTTATACTATGATATAGATAGCAATGCAATCAAGTTCTACTTTATTTAAACATTTTTCATAATCTATTAGGCCTAGACTAATATAATATATAACATATTTTCTACCAGTATCATCTTGTTGGGCAAGCATTACCCCAACTAATATGGGGGTAGAGGATGCATATAGTATTAGTGGATAATCATTTAAAGGTGGATAAAGAGTGGGAGGATGAAGTAAAGATTATTTCATACTATCAAATAATTTTTGGCTTGAATATCTCCATTATAGAACATTACCTTTTTTAAGAAGTGTATTGACAGAGTAAATATGGTGAGTCATTTCTAGAATAAAATGGTGAATTTCCCCAAGTTTTCCAAGTTATGTTTGTATGTCAGGAATATAACAAAGAATATGCATGTTAATGAGAGCTTTGATTTTAGTTAGATCAACATCAATTCCTCAGAGGGAAATTAGAAAGCCTAGTAATTTACTAGATGTAACCCATAATATACATTTAAAAGGGTTGAGTTTAACCTTATATTTAATGATTCAATTAAAAAAAAATAGTTAAATCATGAAGGTGAGTTTTATGAATTTTATATCTGGAAATTAGGTCATCCATATAAGTTTCAACAATTTTGTGAATAAAATCATGAAAAATATGGGTCATTACATGTTGATAAGTGGCTCTAACATTTTTTAGGCTAAAAGTCATTTTATTATAGAAATAGGTGCCCCATTATGTGGTAAATGTTATTTTATGTTGATCTTCAATAACTATTTGAATTTGGTTATATCTTGAGAAACCATCCATGAGTGATAACATTTCATACCCAGTAGTAGAATCAACAATAGTATCTATTGAAGGTAAAGTATAGTTATCTTTTTTACATGTTAAATTTAGATTATAAAAGTTAATGCATATACGAATAACCATGGTGATGTTTTTATGAACAGAAACAATGTTTGACACCCATTTTTAAGTCCACAGGTTTAATGAATTTAGCATCCAAAATTTTTATGATTTATTTATGATATAAGGTATAAATATCAAGTGGGAATTTGTGTTCCTTTTGTCTAATGGGTTTAGCATCTAGATATGTGATGATTTTATGAATAAAGATGCTACAATCAATTCCTAACATATATTCATATGACCAAGTGAATGTTTCATGATATTTTTAAAAGATGAGACTAAAATTAATGTGTTCTTTTGGAGTGATCTATTTAGAAATAGTAATAGTTTGAGGACATGTCATTGTACCATATTCTATTTTTTTAGTTTATTCAATTAGCATAACATTTTTGTCTTGAAAATGGTAAGGATCAAGAGGAATGGAAGAAATAAGATGTGTTTTTGGATCCACACTAGTAATGAAATTGTTTAAATAAGGGACCTTTTGCTTAAATTTGCCAAGATTATGCTGATGACATAGAATTTAAGGTTATCTGGAATGGAAGAGATCTAATATAAATTAATCACTAGAAACCATATGTAAAGGTCCATAACATTCAACTTCAACTTCCAAATCAATGATATGATTACCTTTGCTATCATATTCAGAATGTATTTGTGTCATGTTAGTGGATTTAGCATCTAAGGTAATTTTTGGTATAGTAGTGGATATAGATTATGTGTTGGGGAGATTGGGTTTAGTTGTTTTAACCATATCAGTAATTTTTATATTTGTTTTTACAATAGATTAAGTTTTAGTTTTCTTTATTTGGATATATTTAGATGATATTAATTCAGTTTGATAAATACAATCATAAGGGGAAATATTTTTTGTAATTGGTAAAGTATATTGTATTAGAATAGGTTGTGTAGAAGGTTGATAAAATGCCTTAGTTAAGATTCATTGATTATGAATGGGGTGTATAATAATAGTGTATTAATAGGAATAACATAACCTTCAAGTTCTGATTCAATATCAAATGAGATATAAATGATGTGGACATCATGATTGTAGGCATGTATTTTTGATAATATCTTTTGGTAATGATGTACATCTAAATCTCGTGATTGGGATTGAGTCATGACATAATTATCATTGTAAGTGTGATAAATAATGCATGCCTCTATTTCTATATGAGAATCAATAGTTTAAACACCTAGGTTGTTAAACTTTTGAGTAAACATGGTTAAATGATATTGAAATAGTTTGGCCATTCTATGTTCATTGCATGTGAAATCATCTTTTGTGTAAGAGGCTTCATATGATTCATATCCATTGCATGAAGGAGGAATATCAATAGTATAATCAAGTAGAGGAATGGTATGATCACATGGGAGTAAATGTGGAAGCCATTCCATAATATAAGGATGTAGTCAAGTTGTACTATAAGTGTTTTATAATTCATTAGGTTCATCATCATATGAATCAATGAGAGAAACATGTAAATCAAGATTATTGGTAATAAATTAAAGGAAAGGTGCACTATTGATATAGGGAATGGTTGGAATGTGATATTGAGATTTAATATTTGGTAGTTTTATAATTTGTGTTTTAAGATTTGCTTCATGTTTGTAGCAGTTTCCATTATGTATGAATTTGATACATTGACTACCTAAATAGATAATATCATGCATATTATGTGTCCATGGGTGACTAGAAGCATGTTGTAATATAAGGGAAGATCAAGAACCATGACCTCATTATAAATTGTCTTGGGATTAATAGTAAGTGGGAGCCAAATGCAATTAAGTGGTTTTTAATTGGTTTTATTAAATATTCTACAAGACATGTTTGCTTAAGATTTTATTTGGTGAATCCAATTTCTTGTATTAATCAAAGAGAAATAAAATTAATTCCTGATCCTTTATCTACTATTTTTTTTTGAATAAGGGTATTATTGATCATAATTTTAATAAAGAGGGTGGATCATATGCTCATAAAAGAATTTTGTCATTAATTATATCCTTTTCAAAAAATTCTATGTCTGGTTTTGAGGATGTGGAAATTTTTTCAATTATATGTGCTTTTGTAAGTGAAGGATAGTCATAAGGGATTTCTAAATCCATAGATGGTTGTTCTTTGATATTTTATAATTTTTTCATAAGTAATTTATGATGATATGGAGAAGTATGAATTATTTATGTAAGGGGATTTTTACAAGGCATTGAATTAAGTTATTCCAAAAAAATCTAATGTGATTTAGAAGATGAATAAATAACACCAAGTTTATGAGGTATGATGGTTTTCATAAGAATAGAAGAAATAGGTTGGGGTTCTATTTGTATAAATGTTTCTTCATTTGATTTGGAAGATGTGGGTGCCATAGTTATAATATCTTTAATTAGTTGTTTCTCGATGGAGGGCTTCTTAGGTTTTGTGGTAGGGTCTTTGTGAGTAGGTTTTCATATATAGTTGAATTTTACTTCATTCACATATTGAGATTTGGTATAATACTAGTCATAATCATCTTTGATTGCACAAATATTGACATTTTAATATTGTGTTATAAGTATAAGAATTTTTTTTTAGATTTGGAAGATATTGTTTTAGTATCTTGTTTCTTTTGGAAGGATTTAATATAATCATGATGATGTAATTTGATCATGGTATCATGGTCAAATGTGTCCTTGAACAAGAAATAATTGAAAAAAATGATAATCCCATGGCATGTTTCATATAAATGACCCATGTCAACATGAAACCAACAAAATTTATTAGGATCATAACATGAGGGTGGGGCACTATTATAGGTGAAGGGTTTAGATGGAGATAATAATTTATTTATTTTTGGTATCATTAATGGTGGGTGGGAAGTAAGTTTATTATATTTTTTTACTAATCCTACTTTAGTTGGAGGATTAGTACTTGTAATTAAATTAGTTAAATTTTGTAAAGATTACTTATTTGAGCTATGGGTTGGCTTAAAATATTTCATAAGGAAATATTGTCTTTTAGCCTAATCAAATGTTTCATTTGAAGTTTGTGGTGAAATTTTTTAGAGTTTATAATGAAGGTAAGTTGTTAAAGAAGGGATAAATAGTTTGAAAAAACTATCATTAGTCATGTTATGATATTATTTATGAGCTAATGATTTCCATCATTTGATAAAAACATGAGCTAATTATAATGGTGATTATTTAACATTGATAAATGACTAAGATAATTTTGCTAAAATTCCTTAACTAAAACATTAACCAAATATTCTAATTGTGAAATGGAATGTTGAGTCAATTGATTATACCATTCTAAACATCTCCTATGAATGTTTTTATTAGAATTTTTTTAGTATCATAGGTATTTATTTGGATCCATTCCTTACAGAGATTACCATATGTCTTGAAAAAATATGTATGGTCTTTAATTCCATCATATTTAAGAGTTGGTGATATGTTTTCAATATCAATGGATATAATGTAAGGAGTTAACATTTTATTTTAGATATTTTGAAGCATGTTATTATGCATAAAGGGTTAAAAATTATATTCTCATTTGCATCTCTATGAGGAGGGATAAAATTTTGATTATTTTAAGGTAATATAAGAGTGTTGGAAATTTAGAGTTCCCATTTCACTGCATGGTAAAAAATTAGTATTGTTGTTATGTAACAACAATTATTTTAGGAGTGTGGATTAATATATTTGGTTTTACATGAGTTATATAAATAATTCATGAGTATAGAGTTTTATGAGATTATTGAGAGATGTGCAGTTAGAAAAACCTCATTGTTTATAAGATAGGTTGCAGTATATGTATGCTTCTAGTATATTGAATAAAGTGTGTTATTGTAATCAAACCAATTATGAGATTATTACTATTCACTTATTTTTCAATTTAGTTTCATATTAGGTTCTTGTAACACTCTATGTTCCTTTCCATTGTCCTTACATTAAATAGATTGTACTGACTAATGTTGCAATGCAGACCATGTGCAATAACAATTGTTACATCTATACATTTACTTAAATTTTACCAATCCTTTGTAGTGTAAACCACATGAAAGTTTTTATCACTCACCATATATATGCTCTCTCTTACACATTTTACGTTCTCTTCATAGTATTTCCATCCTCATTCTATCCACTATTTGCATTAAAAAATCAAAAATTAAACAAAAACATTTGTAGTCTAGTTTGAAAATTTGGATCAATAAGGTTGTTCCCTACATGTATAGCATCAAATCAAGTCAATTGTGGAAATTAATTAATTTTTTGAGTATATTCTAACATCATTCTACCAGTATCATACTAACTAGTAGAAGAAAAAATCTTTACAATGGAATTTGGGAGGCATTCATAGGATGTTTTAAAAAAATAGAAAAATAATTTGAAAGAGCCTCATAAAAATTGCTATATATTTCTCATCTCTTAAAAAAAATTTAATGATTAAAATTGATATGGAAATATAAGATATAGGAGAACAAAACTTAGAAATGGTTTGAACAAATTATACAAATTCATAGAATTGTTCAACATGGAAAATGAGAGATGTGAAGGTTTTTAAAAAGTTTAGGGTTGCATAAAATTAAAAGATAATTCAATTATGTTATTGTTTTTAATTTTGATTTATATTTTGTATTTTTAATCAATCTATTTTGTGATTAAATAAATTATTTAGATTGATCAAGTATTTAATCAATATAAACAATAATATTTTAAATAATACTGGTTATTTTAGTTTAGTATATTATTATCATTGTGAATATTAAGTGTCTTATTAATGACATTTGGGAGTCAATTTAAAAAAATTCAAAGTTGTTTCATCTATCACAGTATGTTTTTAAATAATTAAAGTGTCAGATTCATGACTTTAAGAATCTAATAGTTTGTAGTGTCTTTGTCACAAATTCAAAAAGTCATTGTAAGAGTAATTGTCTTTTTATAAAAAGAGTCATTATTATTATAAGGATGCATTATCAATTAAAACTAACTTCCACCAAGTAAAATTTGTGGGAGGAATAAAATGTAAAAGTTGAAATCAATTGACAAATTTGATGGAATGGACTTCCATACATGGAAAATCCAAATCCAGTTACTTCTAATTGAAAAAGACCTTTAGGACCTTGTCAACAACACTGTGGTAAAACCCATATATGTTGATGAGATTAAAAAATCAAAAGTCAAAGATAATAAATCCTTATAAATTATATGCCTTGTCTTGTCAAATCCCTATTTACATGCACATGTAATTTTAAAAAAATTCTAAATATATCTGGAAAACACTAAACCCACTATTTGGTTCTCAAACCTATAGTGCAAAAATCACTATGAAACAAAAGTTGTATGGTCTCAAAATGGATGAAGGCAAAGATATAGTGTCTCACATCAGTAAATTTCATTTTCTTGTCAACTATTTGGCTGTAATAAGTGAAGACATAAAGGAAACTAATGAAAAATCTATTTTCTTAAATAGCATGCCCAATAGTATGTCAAATATGGTGTTCCTCTAACTAAGTTGAATCCAATCTGAGATAAAATCATATCAACATTACTTGCTTAAAGAAACAAAATAAATAATAATGTTTTAGAGGAAGAAGAAGAGCTAGCAACACAAAAAATTCTAAGCACTTCTTACATGAATTCTAAACATGTGCATAAATTTAAGAATACAAAGTCTAAATACACATGTTACTACTATAAAAAAAAACTAGGGCATACTCTTGTGAATTTAATGTAAAGAGCATAGGACCTTATTGATGGGAAGCTATAGGACAATGCCATGGAAATTGAATAAAATGATGAAGAAGAATCTGACTCTCATGCCAACAATGAAGGATCTAGTGATGAATAATTTTTATTCTAAATATTTAATTATGTGTGGTTCGTATTTTCCCATGTGAATTCTAAGAGAGGAAACATTGGAAAATTAGAATTCCCATGGTGATTAATATTTAGAGTTCTTAGGAGGAGGAGGGATTTTGAGAGACCACCAAGTAAGGTTTGTTGTTGCTTATGCTAGTCATATATGGATCAAAACTAATCACTGGGAAAAATATCTTGCTACCCTTTGGAGTATAAAATTTGTTAAACAATTGGGTCTTTACCATCTCATCATTAAGGGAGACTCATTGAATATTATAAAGTATGTTTCCAAGAAACATATAGTGAGTTGCAGCATTAAACAGGTGGTGGATGAGTCTATATGCATTTTATAATCTCGGTAAGAGGTGTCCATTCAACATGTTTACCATGAAGGCAACAAGGTTGTTGATTAGTTCACCAAAAATGGAGTTAGTTCAACTAGTTTTATTATCTAGACTATGAGAGAAGAATTACCTTAGGATATATGCCATAGGATAGACGAGGAAGTTCCTATTTATCATGCTCAATTTTTTATAAATGTGGGGGTCTTCTCCATGTGTAAAACTAAAATTTGTTGTAACTTTATTATTAAGTTTATTTGTATTGATATGAATGTATTTAACGTTACTTCCCTTGTATTTTTGAAATTTCCTATAGAGAAGTTTCTAGCTTCTTTAGGGAGAAGATAGTGCAAATTAAATACTTATCAAGATTGGAAGAAAATAAATAATGGCTTTGAGTGGGTTGGCATGAGGCACTAAAGGGGAAATGTCATTTTGCATTTGGGGAATCCAAAAAACCCTTTTTCTAGTTTAAAGAGCCATAACTAGACCAATATCCTATCCATGGGGCTCCCTAATAGAACCAAACTTAAGATGCCACAGGAAGTTAAAAATAATGAAGAGGTTTGGGATATCCTCCAAATAGGTTGAATGGTAAATTTTATGCAAAGAATAGAACATCATAAGAAACATGTCTTGGATTTATTTGCTAAATGCTTAGACAATAGAATGTTGAATATCATTGGGGTATTGCTTGACATCTCTAAATAATTTATCATGGGGATAGAAATGGAGGTGGTCAAAATGTACAAAATTGATAGACATTACAAGAAGGAGAAAACAAGATTTATTTTAGAGGGAGAAACTTTGGAGGTGTTGCATAATGGTTTTGATTGTGAATCTTTGTCGAGACCTTATGGAGATGTAACTTTCCATATCATGCAATATATCACACTAGAATTTAGGTTCAATATTGTGTGTTGGTCTCTATTTATCTTTCTCAATTACTTTAGAATTGTTATTCCTTTAAGTTTACCTTTCTAAATCCTCCTTTATATGGAAACTTCCATTGAAATGGTTAAAGAAGGTTCAATATACAGTTTTAAGGCATGAAAAGGTATTTTTTATCATTTAAAAATATTTTAAAGGTATGAACCAAATCACCCATGAACTTTACAAACACCACAAAGGTAAAGAGGAAGTTAAAAAAGTGCAAAAGATTTGGATTAAGTATCTGAGTAATGATCCTTCTAAAGATAAATAATATATTACTACCAATAATAACCCCAAATCATAATGGATTGGTATTAAGAATTAGATAAGAAGTGTTTTTAAATACCATTTAATGACTGGTCAAAAGGTAGTAAATATAGGTAAAATTAGACTTTCAATTGGGAAAGCTATCACAGTTGAAGATGTTACTAGAGATAAGGAAGAGACCAATACTTAAAATGTGTCAAAAAGGGACAAAAATAAGACTTCAACTAACAAAGTTGACAAGGTCAAGAAGAAAGTGAGGGATTGCTCTAATTAGAAAGAATTAGAAAAATTGAGAACAAAATCCCATGATCCTGGTGAAAATTTCAATGCCATGGTTGACTCTCTAAAAGGTAAGAAAAATACAAACAAAATTAAATAAGAAATAGATTTGTAAACGTTGATTATGAGATGGTTTATGAGGGAATTGTCTAAGCTCAAAAGAAAAGTGAAAATTATCCAATAAGAAAATGATAGATTGACATAAAAATATGTTGATAATGATTGTAACACCTAAATTCAAAGACTCAGAGATAGGGTTGGTACCCTAGAATGTGAAAATGAAAAACTTAAAAATAACATCATCTATTTGGTCAATTATAGTAAGGCTACCATACATGAAGTAATTTAGAATTTGGAGAGTTTCAGATCTCACATGGGAGAATTGTTTCATATGAGGAGCTCTTCAAAGGGAAAGGGTAAGCATCTTTAATGCAATGAAGTTTTTAAATAAAGACAAAGAGAAGAAGCTTCTTCAAATTTATTTGAACCTAAAATTCATGAAAATTTGTTGGGAAGATGTCTTAGGAATCTTGGACATGTATAAGTCTTTTAGTTCCTTTCTGGTTGTGTTTTGTCTTTGATGTTGCTTAAGATATTCATGGGTTATATTTTGGGAATTTATAGTTGTTCTTATGAATGTTTAGTCTTATTTATCTTTAAGACTTAATTATTCCTCTTGTTATTTTTTTGTAGCTATTCTTCTTGTAGGGATTGAGGTACCTAGTTAAAAAAATATCACCTTTAACTTGAATTATAAAATATTTCACCATATGGTAAATAATTAGTATTGTTGTTATGTAACAACAATTATTTTAGGAGTGTGTCTTAATATATTATATTTTATGTGAGTTATTTAACTAACCACAAATATAGAGTTTTATGAGATTATTGTGGGATGTGTAGTTAGATCAACCTCCTTGTTTATAGGAGAGGTTACACTATGTGTATACTTCAAATATATTGAATAAAGTGTGTTATTATGATCTACCCAATTCTGAGCTTATTACTATTCACTCAATTGTTTTTAAATAGGAGGTTGATTGGTCATTTTTAATAGATGATGTTGCATTTGAAAAATTTGAGAGGTATTTTCCATTTACATAATATTCATATTTTAGACTATTTGTACAAGAATTTGAGTAGTATCAATTTGTGTATTTTGTTTACTAATGTTATAATGTAGAATATTAGTGTTGGTAGGAAGAATATTACCATTATTAGGATTATGGATCTTACCTATAGGAGGATTCCATTTGGGATTATTCATTAAGCTAGCATTTATTACTCTAATGGTGCAATAAGGAAGTATTGATAGGGTAGTGTCTTGATAAGTTGTAAATATATTAGAGCCATATAAATCATCACTTTGAGTGATTTCAACCCTATTTCAATCAATAGATTGATATGAAGGATGGTAAAAGGTAAATCATGATAGATTATCCTCTTTGGTGGCTAAGGTGGCTAAGAAAGATCAACCCATGTATCTCCTAAATGGATTAAGGTTATCAAGACATATTTTAATGGGTGACTTCATGATGTTAAGTAAAATAAAAAAAATAGTAATGTGTGGGTTGTTTTAAGGAAAAAAATATATTAATAATACTAAAAAAATTTGGCCAAGTAAATTTTAGATTATGAAATAGAACTATGTTAGCCACCCAGTACATAGTTGGGTAAGTCTATGCTATGGAAGGCAAACTATGTTAGCCATCAAGTAGGAAGTCAACCAGGTTAACATAGTGGATTATTTAATTATAAAAGTTGAATAAATTTTAAATAAAACTAAGTCAACCAATAGGTATAAAATATAATAAACTAATATGGTTAGGAAGATAGAGTAACAAGAAAATGTGGAAAAAGACTAGGTCGAGTCAGTTGACTAAATTCTATAAACAAGAAATAGAGAAAAAAATATGATAGAAAAAGTGGAGTGGGTTAACTTAGTTAAATAAGAAATAAAATAAAATAATCTGTAATAGACTAATTCAAGGTAGTTGGTTGTGTTCTATAATCTACACACAACTAACTAGGTCAAATTGGCAAATGTAGTTACAGCACACAACATAAATCTTGTATCAATGTTGGTTGATATAAGTATATAATACAACATAAAGTATCAAATAACAATAAATAAATATAAAATTTTGAAACTAATTAATTTTTAAAAAATAATATTAGGAATTTATACTAAACATTTTGATTGAAAGTGTAGATTTTCAAAGATGCTTATTTGTCCATTAGATAGTGTTAGCCCAATATTTCAGATCACTGACTTTGGATTAATTACCATTCTCATATCCCACTAAACTTAGTTTTAAGGGTAAGATAGAATTATATTCTTGGTGTTAATTTATAACCAATGCACCACACAAAAAAATGGATGGTTGGATTCCTAAGGTTCAATAAAGAGGGAAATTCTAAACATTCTAAAAATACCATGAGGTACATGGAAACTTAAAACCATGTTTACTTTTGTACTATGGCTATGAGTATTGAATCAATCTCCTTACCCATAAATATTTTTAAATGATATATAAGGACCATAAATAGAGTATCAAGTATCCCTTCATAATAGAATCTAAGTAATTTTAAAACTATTGGTACATAGTTTCTAGGGAAAGCTAAATAAAGTGAAAAATAAGAGAAACAAATAAAGTGATGAAATCTAATTTGTATTTTTTAAAAACTAAATAAACATGAATCTTAGTAAAATTGAAAATGATTTTAATTACTATTGATCTAGGTTAATTCCCTTTACTTGAACTAGGAAGTAAAACAAACAAAACAAAGTTAAGATAATCGACCTAGTTAAACAAATAGAATAGAATAATGTTGAGTTGATCGACTCAGTATTTTAGAAAGACATCCTATAATAAACATAGATGAGTAGTTTGAATTAATTTTTTAGATATAAAATAGATACATAACTAAGTCAATCTTGTTGACTTATTTGACTATAAAGGTACATTTTTATAGAACTATAAAAACTAGTAAAAATAGTACTAAAATTTAAGTTTTTAAAAGATTAGGAAAATATATTTAATTAAAATTGACAAAGGGAAAGTATTGATCTGGTTAGAGTGAACTTGGGAGATAAGACAAAGTTGACCAAGTCAATGTAGTAGTTTTCCTAAGGATATTGAGTTATTTTTTTAAACTATGTTATCCAGGAAAAAGTTTGAACCTGCAAAAGTAGAAGACATAATATTTAAATAGAGTTGAGCCTGTTGTCGAAGTATAAATAAAAATATAAATAATATGAAAAATAAGACTATGTCAATTAGATAAATGTATTTATAAAATGAAAATTATATAAACTAATATAACTGAGTAGATCGATTCAATTAAATGTAAAAAAAGGAACCGTGCCGATTGGATTGATCTAATGTTTTAAAATTAGAAATGTTTTGCACATAGGGCCAAATTAGCTCAATAGTCTCACCTCAGTTGGAAAACCTAAAAATAGAAAGTCATACTAGGTTGATAGGGTCAACAAAGATGTAAAAAAACCTACACATAGAATTGAACTAAGTCATCAAGGTTGATGGAGTATTAAAATCTATACATAAAATGTTAAACTAGGTTGATAGGGTTGATCCAATGTCTGTAAGGAAAAATTAAAAATTGGCAAGGGTTAGATTCATTTAAGGTTCACCATAATTTATGTAAGTGAAATAAAATAAATCTACAACTTATCCTACTTAGTAATATCCAAACTCAAAGAAGGTAATTTAATAACTATCCACTTAGTAATACTATTTTATATCAAGTTCATGACTAATAATCGATCTACTAAATCTATACTAAGGGATCTTTTATCACATAATGGCAAATAATAGGTTTCCAAGGCCTCTAGTCAAATGCCATTTTGTGATAACCCTATCTAGGTCTTATGATTATAATAATAAATAAACAATCTAATCTATTAAATAAACATGCAAGATAATTTAGTAAATGAATATACAAGCTAATCTAGTGATCACCAAAATTTGTGGCACAAATGGGGAAGATAATAAAGATGAAAAGATAATTTTACCTAATATAACATAGAAAAAATCTAAGCAATGAAATATATAATTGAATCTATTAGTTATACAATATCTACTTATAAAAATATGAAGGGTTAAGAATATAATTACCTTATTGAAGTGAACCCATCGTGCCTCAATCTCTCCTTTGGCCAATGATGTTTTGTAAGAGGTTGTTGTGTCTTTTAATGATCACAAAGATAAATCAGATCTAGGCTACAAGACTTATCCTATTCATCCAAGAGCTCCAAAATATAAGTTCTACTTCTCCAAGGTAAAAACCTAAGTAATGAAACCTCATATTTATTTTCATTAATGGTGTGTAATTTAATAATCCTCTCTTTAGAAATGAAGTTAATGGGTATTTATATCCATTGATTGACCCTAAATCCTCCATTCATCAGTCATTTCAAATTTGTTAGGCAATAAATAGATCTATTAGGCCTCCAACTATGTTAACTTTGGATGATAGATTTTCGTACCATGCGCTAAATTCATAATGGGATCAACCCGGTCGAATTAGTAATAAAAGTAGTAAAAGGGGGGTTTTAATTAGGTATGGGATATTTTGGATGGTGAATTACTTATGGGATTATATAAGTAGGATTTTAATGCTTAAAATTTTGGATAATAACAGCTTGTATTGGTTTTAGGTAATGGTATAGGGGCCAACAATCCTATGAAGCACAAATGGTTTTCCAACCCCTTTCTCGATGCACTATTTAAGGTGTACAATTAGAGAAATGGAGATATGATAGATTCTTTTAAGAGATAAAACATTAGTAACTAATAAATTTTTAAAATATTGTGTGTATACAAGCAACACCAACTTCGTATCAAAGATGAATATGTCCATAACACTGCATTTGGAACTAGATATGGACACTATAATTTGTAGTTATGCTCTCTAGACTAACTAATGTTCCTATAGAATTCATGAATCTAATTAATAGTTTATTTAAATATTTTATTTACAAGTTTTTAATGGTATTTTTAGATGACAGTCTACTTTATTATAGGAATGAATAAGAACATGAGTAGCACTTAAGATTGGTACTATAACATTTAAGACATCATAAATTATATGGTAAGTTGTCTAAGTGTTATTTCTGTTAATCTAAAATTCACTATTTAGGACATGTAATTTCTAAGTACAAACTTGAAGTTAACCCTTCAAAAATTATAGCCATTAATGAGTGTCTAGATCCAAGGAATGTCCATGAAGTAAGAAGCTTCATGGGATTACTGGTTACTAACGTAGGTTTGCATAATATTTTTCAAGGATTACTCACCCCATAAATTCCTTTCTAAGGAAGGGAAATAAATTTAATTTGTCTCCTAAATGTGAATCCAATTTTTAAGAACTGAAATGTTTTGCTAAGTTTATCCCATATTCTAACTATACCGGATCTAAATGGCAATTTTGAAATTTAGATTGATGATTTCAAGTTTGGAATTGGTGTTATTTTGACTCAATTGCAAAGTGGTTGCCTATGAGTCTATAAAACTCAAAACTCATGAGCAAAATTACCTCACTCATGATTTATAATTAGTTGAAGTTATATATGTCTTAAAATAATGGATCCATTTCTTGTTAGGAAAGCACTTCAAATTAAATTTGACCATCACAACCTTATGCACTTGTTTACTCAAGATGAGTTGAATGTAAGGTAAAGAAGGTGGCTAGAATTTATTAGTAATTTTGATACTGATATTGATTATGTGAAATAGAGATAATAAGGTGTCCAATGTTCTAATTAGGTGAACCTATAATGATTCCATCACTATTGTCAAATTTAATTTTTTAATTTTTTGTGCTTGAATAGTAAAAATTTGATTCTAAATGCCTTAAAATATTTGCTAAAATATACTTAGAAGGTTTTGATTCTAATTTTTTAATTGACCTAAATGGTCTATTAAGACACAAAGATAGAATTTTTAGTTCAAACTTAGGAAATATGAGGGAATTGGTTCTGAATTACATGCATGTTTCAACTCATTATGCCCATACAAGTGTTAATAAAATGACATAAGAGTTGAAAGAGCTATATTTTGGGCCTAGGTTAAAGAAGGATGTGGATATCTTTGTAGCCAATTGATTATAATACTAGCATGTGAAGACTGAGCATGGTCATCCCGAAGGATTTATTTACCCTTTTCAATTCCTTAAAGGAATGGTCAATAATATCTATGTATTTCATCATGGGATTATCGAAATCTCATAACAAGAATTATTCAATCTTTGTGGTGATTGATAAACTCACTAAAGTGGTACACTTTATTATAGGCAATATCACATATCATGTTATCATCCTTGCCAAGAGATTTGTAAAATAAGTTTTTCACCTTCATGGAGTGCCTGAAGTGATTATCTTAGATAGGGATAAGTTGTTCAATTATCATTTCTAGAAAACTATGATGGTTACTTGTGGTACAAAGCTAAATTTTAGTTCATCTTATCATCCATAAATGATGGAAAAAATTAAATAATGAATATGATTGTTGAGGACATGTTGAGAATGCATGTCATGGATCAACAATATAAGTTTGAATATTTATAACAATTGGTATAATTTAATTATAACAACACCTATCATTCTGTAATCAGGATGGCACCATTTGAGGCCTTATATGGATGAAAATATAGAATTCCTTTAGGCTATAACATCATATAAAATCATTTATTTTCAGGTCTTGAAACTTTGCAAGAGTATGATGAATAATGGATATCATATGGCAAATATTAAAAACTACCTTATATTGATAGAAAATCTATCTAAAAAATTGCATATATAATTTGAATTTTTGGATAAAGTATATTTTAGGGTAAGACCTCAAAAAAATTCAATTAAGTATGGTAAAGCTTCTAAATTATCACCAGGCCATGTTGGACCTTTAGACATAGTGGAAAAGATAAACCTAATGGCTTATCATCTTACTCTTCCTCTTTATCTATCTAAAATCCATGATGTTTTTCATGTAGCCTTATTGAGAAAATATGTCTCAGACCCCTCACATGTTTTCAATTAGTACAACTCTAGGTGGAGGATAAAGATATAATTTAGTTTGAACGTATCAAAATTATATCTCAACATAATAGTTTGCTGAAGAAAATAAATTTACATTAAGTTTTGGTCCAATGGGATCAAATGGAAAAAAGGAGTTCCACTTGGGAAGATGAAAATCTTTTTCGACAACACTATCCTCATTTATTTTAAGTCTCTAAAGATGGTGTCATTCTTAAGGGGGTGTGGATTTCATGACCACACATGCCCATTACATTTAAATTGAATTATTTTTTATAATATTATGTGTATACATCCAATCCTAACACCATTATGTTAAAATTGTCAATCTTACTCAAAATTCGTGAAACTATACAATTTAGGCTAGAATCACTTCAATGCGCTACATGTTTTGAGATTATCGTATTAAATTACCAATTTAGGCTAATGTATTACTAAATAAGGTAATGCATTTTATGTTATTAAAAACTTTTATCAAATCATTTAGAGTCAAAATGACAAAAATGTAATTTGACCCTCTAAACTACTAAATTCCTCTAATTCAAAGGTACACAATATGTGCATGTGTTATTTCATGTCGGCAATGTCCTAAATGAGATATTGGTTTGTATGCAACTAAAATATTCTTATAATTTCACTCCAATAAAATTATTACCCAATAATATGACATTCAGACCAATTTTATTAAATATGTGCAACTAATTTCTGTATAATTATATAAAATTTGATTAATCTCACTTAGGCAAATTAATCCAAATCAAGAGCTTAAGTGGAAAATCCAAGGAATTTATTGAATATATTTTAATTGAAAATTGATTTCTAATATCTACATCATCAAATGACATCATTTTTGGGGTGGCATCCATAAGCCATAAATACAACAAATATAAGGTTTAAGGCCTTTCATACCTCTTTAATGCCCCTTCCTTCTAAATATTTATGAGAGTATTTATGGACAAACTATATAAAATTGGATTAATTCATGTATACACATATTGATCTCAAGATGGATGGTCATAGTTGATTCTGATAAAATTCAAAATTCTATAAATAGGATGGCCAAGACCACCATTTTAAACTTCATTTATGTAAACTTATATTGCAAAATTCTCTCCACAATCCATTTGTGTGTGGTGTTTATTATGATTAATTTGCAATAGGATAACTTAAAGATGGACATAACATTTGATTCAAATATCATGAGACTAGTTTCATTGGTGCATAAGAGATGATGCAATTTTACCTTGCATCATTGCTAACGACTTAAGCACCAAATCAAGGGGAAAATCATATTTTGAGTCACATTTGGGTGATGGGATACTCTTGGGAAGGTATTTTGTATGTGATTTCTTTCAATATATGATAATTATCATTTTTCAAACCTCATCGAAGGAGTTGGATTAGCTAGTTATATTCTTATGCATTTTCTTGAGTTTCTTGACTAATGCTTTATCTAACCATATTTGGATTCTATCTCTACATTTTGGTATAATTGGTGGGACACCACATCGCATTCAAGTAAGGAGACCAACTTGAAAATCTTAGATTTCCTAAAATGTCTTTAAAAATCCTTAAAAAATAAGTTTTTAAATTATTTTTCCTATGGTTTTGGTTCTTTATTGACAAACAGTTTACACAGTGATCGGTATCAATTTCATGTAAGCAACATCAGTCCTATCTAACTAGAATAGATTATGGCGTAGGACATAACATGATAATAAAATTGCATTTTAGAGATTTATTCAAAATTACAAGTTGTCATTTTGGATTTTTATGTCTCTATATGAACATTATTTGCATGATATTGAGCTTTGTTGGAGGTTTTATACTAACCTTCAGCTAACAAAAGTTTTTTGATAAAACATTTTTTTCCTTAGGGTTCAAAGGTAATCATCATTGTTTTTTATTGACCAGCATCAGTTCTTTTATAACCATCATCAGTATTGTTGTAAATTGCATTAATCACTATTGACCAACATCAGTTTTTGTGTAATAAAAATAGAGAACCCAAGAGCAAGTTTTCAAATCTTGATTATTTCATTGAAAATTATGCTTCAAAATAGAAGGAAACCCTATAACATTTGTAGGACACATGCTTGTAAAAGTACCAAATTTTAACTTGATTAAGTCTTGAACTTCCCCTTTGGTGTTTAAAAGGAATCTAGATGATTTTAAGTTAAGTTGTTTTGTGAAAGTTTTTCAAAGTTTGCAATTAAGGCCAAAGGGCCAAAAAATTCATCAAAACACTTCAATTTTGGTGCATAAAATTTACACTCACTTAAATTTCAAATTTGAAAAAGTGTGTTGTTTAATGCAAGATCATTTATTACTTGTTTGTTTTTTGTGCAAAATGAAGAGTACATGTACAATCTCCACCCATGCCCTTTAGGGAACTTGGCTTACTGAAAGTGCCATTTCTTTGCAATTTATGCCTTGTCCAAGGTGTGAAAATAATGTTTTTAAGGCTCTCCCCCAAACTCGTATGGTTTGAGTGATCTAGACAAAACCTCTAAAGTCTTTGCACTTGGTCATTTATTTTATGCAACTTGGCTTGTGAGCAGGATTTCATAACCTCCTCATGAGTTATTTATGGAATATTTGACCCAAGGTTTCATCTCCTAGCATTGTTTCAACCCCAATCCATGGTTGGGTATATAAATCAAGGCACATATACTATGATTTCTAGGGGGTTGAGCAGCTAACCTTTCCAATCATAATGAAAACTTGAGATAGGTTTAGTTAACCAGGGGATTCCACTAAGTAGTACATGGATGGAATTGATATATAAATAAATAGACCCTTACATAGTAAATTAATTTGTATGAACTCAATTGATGTGATAAATCTTTAGTGTTAATCACACTTGGGACCATCTAGACGATCAAAAATTTAATTTTAGAATAATCACATTTTTTTCAAATATATTATTGAGGCAAGGTGAGTAGCTCAAAGTTCCATGTCACTGTATAATATTTTGGGAGAAGGGGGTGTAAAAACCCTACTAATTCATGTGATTTTATTTTAGATTAATACTTAAAATCCTCCCAAGAGCACATATATAGATGGATTTCAATGATATGATTTAACCTTGTTATTTTGGGTCTTAGGAAAATTTACTTAGTTGTATTTGGTCTTTTCATTTACTTATTTGGTCTTGATTTGATTTTAAAACTTGTTTGTTGAATAAAATGTCAAAGAAACAAATTTTTTGTCCACCATTTTATTTGAAGGAGGAATTATGCCAACAAAATAAATTTTATATTTTTCCTTGTTTAAATCCTCATTTGAAACATTATGTTTGTCTTATATAAATAGTGTTGTTATGTTATCCATTTGAGTCTAAAACATTTTCTAAAAATCTCAAAGCCCTTCACTTTTAATTCAAATTAAAAATCCCACCTTTCTAAGTTCTAGGATAATGTATTAATTGGCTTACCATATGAACTTGGTTTGAGTTAACTTGGGTATGATTTCCCATTTGGGTTGAAGGTTGTTTATAGACTCACCATAATTTGATCATTGTGAACTTAGGTCATCTAGTGTATCACTCACTCTAAGTTCTAGAACACATTTTATTATACTTCATATTACCATGTGGCAGCATTATGTTGCCTATTTGGTTTTAGTTTTATATGTAGGAATTATTACATGTTTTCACATCTTGAGTTTATTAGTTCACATTGTTACTTTCCTCATTAGAAATACTCTCTTATAATTTTATAATATAAACTCATCAAAGTTGAACTACATTTTATGGTATTAATCTATCCATAAACCTACATTTGGTGTACTAGTTTGCACTTTAAGTTTTTGAGATATCATACCCTCTTCTAATTTAATGATTTTAACCACAAAAGTTGAGTAATTTTGTGAAGCATTTATTCTAATTGTGTGGTACTACACCACCTTTCTTTATTATAGTCTCTTTTTGCCTCACCGTTTGTTTATAGAAAATCAAAACACACCTTGTTAACATTTTTAAAAATGTTTTAAAAATCTTGGAAAATGTAGAGAACAAATTTTTAAAATATGATGCAAAGGTATACTCTTAGTGGGGTTTTTTATGGGCCTAGTTATGAGGAAGAGCAATTTTATGATGGGCATGAGAACTTCATCATGTTTGAGGATATCACCCTTTTTGGGCCTAGTCTTTGAACACCAATCCAATCCATTTGAATTTTTATATATCACCCCATATTTCCCCTTTAATTTGTGCATCATGTTCAAAAATTATCCCCTTTCAATTTCCATGCAATATGAGGTGGTAACCATTTTAGGCTATCCTTCTCCGCTTATGTGAGAAATAAAGCTCCACAATGCATGAAGGTTACTATTTTAGGTTATCCTCCTTCATCTTGCATGAGCCATCAAGATCCATAGCATGTAAATGTTATCATTTTAGGCCCTCATATTTTGGCTTGCATGAGAAACCAATATCCACAATGCCTGGTCATTACCATTCTAGGCCTATCACTATTATTTATTAAACCTATTGTTTAGGAACATCAATTAGACAAACTAGTATTTGTTGGTCCTTTATTTGATAGTCTAATTTTTTGAGAGCCCATTATTGAATCATAAACCATTATTCACCTTGAACCAACTATTTCCCACTTTAAAAATTCCATCCCAATCTTCAAGCCACACAAAAACTATTACCTCTTTGAGAAACATCTTTTGAGGTTTAAAATGTGTTTAAAGTTGATATTCTATGACCAATTGTAAACCAAGACTACGAAATTATTATTGAAACACCTATGTATGACGAGTCAACCTATCATGAACTACCCATTTATAGTTTACCTATTTTTTAGGAGTTTCACTCTGATGAGCCAATATTTACTGATTCTCTTATTAATGATTATAATTGCCCTTAGGCAAATCATTACCTAGACAATTATCCTATTTTTAAAGAGCCTCATCCCTTTGATAAGCTAGTCTTTGTGGAGTTGTCTCTTAAGATTTTTCCATTAGTTAAGGAGTCTCTTTTTGACATGCTAGTTTCTATTGAGTCATCCCTCGAGTGGTTCCCTCTCTTTAAGGGGATTCACTTAGATGAGCCAATCTATGTTGAACCCTTCCTAGATGAATGAATTTTTATAGAACCTATTATGACATCACATGCCTTTATTTGTATAAAACCAAGCATTTAATAAGATATCATTATACAAACAACCACATAAAATGAGGAATCAACATTGAATTTAGGTTCCCTTTCTAAACCAACATCAGATTTAGCATCAGAAGCATAATCATTATCAGACTTCACATTAGATTTAGAGTCCCTTGACTCAGATTCAACTTCAGAATTGGAATATAGTCATGGTTATTACAACATTGGTTACACTTGCCTTGCAGATCAATTTGAATATATTTTTGATCCTTCTATGGTTTCTGAGGATGATTATTTTTTAATTGACATAAGTTATCTTAGTATCTTCTATGAGGATTGTGTTTCCTTTCATCACCCCATTATTCCCAACCAACATAGTCATTATATTGATGTTCTACCTCTCACAAGCATCGATTGGGACTGACAGAATCACACATTATTGAACTACATCTATGATGACATATCAATTGAAAAATATCAAGAGGACCAAGACTACATTCATTCAAAAGATTTGGCAATATCCTAGTGAAACCTTTTTTAGAGGTGCTAGGGGATGATCAAAGATCAAACTTAACATGTTTTAATGAAACCTTTTTAAAGGCACTAGAATAGAATCAAAGTCAAATGTTAATATCTCTTTGTGAAATCTTCTCGGAGGCACTATGGGATAATCAAGATAAATTCATTGGTGAAAACCTCTTTGAGGCACCAATAACTGAATAAAAAAGTTCTTCATTTCTTAATGAAGACATTATCAAAGATCACATTAGTATAGATTTTAATATAAAACATAATCAAATGGTAGCTACTCTCAAGATCAAATAATAGAAAAATATGGTGGTCTTATCAAGAACATATTTAGAAGTCTTTAGCCCCACTACAACTAAAATTATGTCAAATCCAAAATCATCAACATTATGTGTGCCTGAAACTCCTAATCTTCATTTGTTTCCAAATCATTATACATTCCATTATCATCCATGTTTTCATTACCAACTTATATCATTTATCGTGTGCCTAACATTATTTACCATCCTTGGTTGTACTTTGATTTATAGAGGCTACAAAGATACCTTGTCTCAAAGTTTGAAGGAAGTAGAATTAATGATCAATGAGGATCATAACAACATTATCTATGTCTAGATCTGTAGTAGGTTATTGACCAAGCAACTATTCCAAAAGGGTGTTGGATAGTAATTTTATTGATTGATTATTCTATTTGTCTTGCATGTTGACTAGGATGTGCATCTCTATATCAGTAGGAGTAGTAGAACCATTTTACATTTTCTATTTACCCTTCCATTTTCCTTGCCTCATCTCTTAGGGTAACCCTATAGACTATTTCATTTTAGGCATATTTTACCATTGTGTCCAATTATTCCTTCATTTGAAATGCATTGACTTGAAGTTCTTCAAGACTATGTAGGCAATGCTCAATTTATATTGAGGTCAGCTTGGTCATCTTCTCCATGATCTCACCATTTTGTGAGAAAATTTTAAGCTTGAATGCTCTTACTATTTTACAAGCAAGTTAATCCTACACTCTCATTGTTTTGTGAGCCAATTATTTCTTGGGGGAAACCTTATTGCCACTATATCCAATTTTTCTCTCATCATTTTCTTAACACCATACCTTATACCATTTTGTTATATCATGTCTTTAGTATTGGCCAAGGCTTGTTTTTAGCCATCCTTCTTACCTTGCTGTGATCTTGGTTCCTTTGGTTCTTCCCGCACTTTCTGCTAGGGAATTCTGATCTAGTTTTAGTAGGTTTAGAATTCTATGTTTATGATAGTCTATGAAAGTAGTGTGACAGTGGATCAAGAAAGTTATCTTTCATTTAAATTTTATCTAGTGCCACTGATTATAACCTCCTATGGGAAAATTAGTATTTTATCTGGTACCACTAACTATAACCACCTTTGGGAAACTCAATAGTATGATGTTGTTTCCTAATTATAACTGCCTATGGGTAAATTAGGAACAATAAAATTTTATCATACATTATCACATTGCCTTGCCATTATTATTATCATTTGCCTAGACATTTATCTTAAATTTATGTACTTATTGTGACCTAGGCATACTTTTACCACCTTTTGTGTGGGTAGAACCATTGTGACTTAAGGTTATAATGGGACTATGTAGGTTGTACTTGATTCACATTTAGGTCAACTCAGTCCCTCTTTTATCTTGCTCTCACCAATTTTTGAGCATGGTTTGTTACAGCTAGTTTTAGTTTTTATTGAAACTTCTACTCTTGGATGAGCATCTCCTTAACTAGTTGGTTCCATGTTCCATTATTTATATTCATGATCCTCATTATATCTAATTTAGTTATCATTTGAATACTTACCTATTGATGTGCATCTCCTCAGCTAGGTAGTTCCTTGGAATTTTTGTTAATATTTCATTTTTGTTGCTTATTTTAAAAAACAAAAACATTATAAAATGATCAACATAAAGAACCAAAAACATTGTCTTCCACTTTTATTTATTCTATGCATCCCATGCACTTTTCATTTTACAAGACCATTCTAATTTGAACATTTTACTATTTTATGAGTCTATTTTCCTTATTTCCTCTACAACATTAATCATGTTTTCTTGTCATCATTTTTTTCCTATCCCATTTCTTAGGAGAACTAAATTTGTCCTAAATTTCATATTGGACCTTGCATCTATGGAACTATGTAGATAGTGTCCACTTGTCTATTACATCTAGAGTCATCTCAACCACCCCCTTCCTTTTCTTCTCTCTCTCCCCCGCCCCCCCCCACAATTTTTATTTTGTGTTATCTCCCTATCGCTTAGGGGAAAATTTGTGTCCTTTTTCTTGTTACATTATTTTATAAATTAACACCTCTACTCCACATGTAGAAACAATGATTTTTTACTCACACTAACATTGGACTAACTCTTGTTTATGTGTGTTCATTTGATTGGTGTTTTGTTGTGCTTTCTTATATCTTCATTTATTTCTTTCTCTTCTTTTGATTATTTCTTATTGTTTCTTCTTTGTCTTTTTTGTTTATGTTTTATCTTGTTCTTTTATTTTTTATTCCAAGTACATATTGATAGTACACATGGATCTATATCTTTCTTTCATGTTGTTTATTAAGTTATTCTTTTTTAGCTTTTCTACATTCCTATTCTTACTTGAATCCTAATTGTTCATCTCTTAATTTAATTTAGGGTACATTTATGTTTTATTTTATTTATCTTTGTTTGTATTTATTTAATTGTAAATAGTTATTAATCTAGTATTAGTAGATTTTATCATTATCTTTAGTTATAAATATTCACATTTAAATTGGTTTATCATAATTAAAATGTAATGTCATTATAGGTTACTCATGCTCATGATGCCAAATTTTATTTTGATATAGTAAGAACCAAGTGATTTGGATCCAAGTCTTAAAATCAATGTGTCTTTGAAGTTCAGCTCTCAAGTGCACCAATGAAACTAGGTACTAATGGATTATGCACCAGACTCTATGTAAAATGTGCATCTCTTGTCATACATTACAAGTCTAATAAAAAAGTGGTCTATTTTATTCTATGCTTCATTCTTCATTTCATTTTATCCCATTTCTAGGTGAACTACATTGGCTTGAGGTCCATTTAGACTATATAGGTAGTACTTGGATACATGGCATATCTCAGGTCAACTCAGACATTTTTATTCATCTTTTCATCTCTTTCATCACTTTGTGCATCCTAATTTGCTTGGTTTTTTGTGGGTATTTTAATAATTATACCATCACATATACATATATTATCACTCATCTTTAATCTGCATTAAGTTATATCCTTGAGATTTTCTTGCCAATTTTCCCTAGATGGGCACCAACATTTGAACTAGTCACAAATCTAAATAAGCCCTACTAGGGAAAAATTACTTTACCAACTGATCAAATCCCCTCTAATAGGGCACATTATTATCATCTTTATTTGGAGAAATGTTCTCCTATTTTTTTTAATTCCAAGCTCTGTAGACTGTTACCCTCATTTTGGCAATTTTATAGTGTGAAACTTATCTTGGGATCAATCATTCCCTAAGTGCATAGCTTATACCCTAAATTTGGGTGTGTTCAAAGTGTGTCACTTATATTTTTGTATTATATCTTTCCCCTTACCCCCATATTTTGGGCCCATTATACTCTAATTATATTTTTTTCATTGAGAATCAACATGTGCAAGCATTAACTTGTCTAGGTTTAATCTATCCCATGGGTTAATTTCACTTTCTCTCTCTTTTTGAGAGTCTATTCTTCTCTTTTATCTTATTATGTCCTCTCAAGGGGGAATCATGGGTCATTTCATTCCAACTTCTTCTAGACAAATATTTTATTTGAAAAGATGTTACTTTGCCTAAATGTCTCATCATGCCTTCTCAAATAGGGATAAAATGTAGACATTCAATTTCTAACACCATTGTATTGAAATTATCAATCTTACTCAAAATTTGTGAAAATGCACAATTTAGGCCAAAATCACTTAAATGCACTAAACGGTTCAATATTGTCATATACAAGTGTTGATTTAGGCTAATGTATCCCTAAATGGGGCAATGTATTTTATGTGATTATTAACTTTTCTCAAATCATTTTGAGTCAAAATGATAAAAATACAATTTGACCCTATGAACCATTGAATTCCTCTAATTCATAGGCACACGATACATGCATTTGTTATTTCATGTCGACAATGTCCTAAATGGGATATTGGTCCATACGCAACTAACATCTTCTTCTAGTTCCACTCATGTTAAATTACAACCTAGTAATATGACATTTTAACTAGTTTGTTAAATATGTGCAACCAATTTCCAAAGAATTACATAAAATTTGATTAATCTCAATTAGGCAAATTAATCCAAATCAAGAGCTTCAGTGTAAAATCCATGGAAGTTATTGAATATCTTTTAATTAGAAATTTATTTTTAATATCTGCATCATTAAATGACATCATTTTTTGGTGGCATTCATAATCCATAAATGCAACAAAAGGCTTCCCATGCCTCTTTAATATCGCTTCCTTCCAAATATTTATAAGGGTATTTATAGATTAATTATACAAAATTGGATTAATTCATGGCCACACATCTTGATCTCAATATGGATGGTCATGGTTTATTCTGATCAAATTCAAAAAATTATAAATAAGAGGGCCAAGACCACCATTTTTAACCTTTATTTGTGTAATATTATTATGCAAAATTCTCTCCACAAGCTATTTTTATGTGGTGTTTATTATACTTAATTTGCAATAGGATAGATTTAAGATAAGCACAACATTTGATTCAAATATCATGAGCCTATTTTCATTGGTGCATAAGAGATGATGGAGGAGATTTGCCTTACATAATTGCTAAAGACTTAAGCACCAAATCAAAGGGATAATCATTTTTTGAGATGCATTTGGGTGATGGAATGCTCCTGGGATGGTGTTATATATGTGTATTATTTTAATAGCTCTTAATTATCATTTGCCAAACCCTGTCGAAGGAGTTGGCTTAGCTATTTATGTTCTTATACATTTTCTTGAGTTTTCTTGACTAATTTTTTGATCTAACCATCTTTGAATTCCAGTTCTACATTATGATTTGCAGACATTATATTGTGGATATGATGATTTATTTCAAAACATTTAATTTAGTTTTAAATTTATCTTGATACAACATTAAATTATGTACATGCATAATTTTCATGATGATCAAATATTATTGATGCCTTTGTGGATTTGGTTTCCATATTATTATAGATAAACATAGGTTGGTTATGGAAGGTTGTGTGTAATGACAAAGGTGGAGTGTTTAGTGCATGCTAAATAATGATATAGTGGTGTCACTATCCAATTTGAGTCTTTTTATTTTAATCTTGAGTTGTGTTAGTCCACTCTTTTATCATTTTTGTGTCGATGGAATTCCTTTACTATTTTATTTTATCATTTTTCTTAATTATTTTCATTTTGAGCAACCAAATGCATATTAGGATGAGAATGTGTTTTTTATAACATTAATGTGAAGTGTATTGAGAAGGTTGGATGTAGATAACATCTGAATGTAAATAAAAAGGTTAATGAAGGCCATAAGACCTTTGATAAATTTTATGATTAATTACTCTATACCAATTCAGGTCTGAGTGGTAATGGAAAGCATTTATTAGACAGGCCAACACCAAAATCCTATAAGTCTTTATTCATACTGATGAAATAGAATAAGTTTGAAGTTATTAAAATAACTAAACTAATTTTATAATTTTTAATATTCCATGAAAAGACTAACATGAAATGAATACTTAGTTAAGACATGGATTTAGTTTGGAATTCTAAGGTGATAACATTGGTTAAATTCAGCCATAGGTTAAAGAGACTTAGGTCGATGGCATGTTATTTTTACCATGGTCGAGTAACTCAACCATAAATATATTTTGAGTTTGAATTTGGGACATACTCAATTAGGGTTAATCATTTTGATTATTCACTTGAAGGATTGGAGGAAGGTATGCATGGTTTTTTTTAGGGTTACATGTAGGACGCTGAGTGTTTTTAATTCAACTTCATGAATACAATATCTAAGCATGCTATTTTTTAGTTGGAGTTCCATCTCTAGAATGAGGAGTTTAACTAGCTATAACTTTGACAATAGAAAAATGTAACATTATAAAAATAAAAGAAAATAAAATTTTGGAGGATAACTAAGGTGGAAAAGAAGAAAATAAAAATCAAAAGGATTTGGGGATGAGCCTTTTTGGTAACACATTTCATATTAAGACCGATTAAGTAAATTTTGAAGCTTTGTTTAACAAAACAATGTGTTTATTGGGTGTTTTCTTACTTTAAATAAAATGTCACTTTAAGGTTTGGAAGCATATCGGATCCTGAATATCACTAAATGTGTTTATTATTTGAAAATTTTGGTCAAGGAAACCTTGAAAGGTGAGACCATGAGAATACCTCAACCATGGATAATGTATGTGTAAACTCAAATTCTAAAAAGACTCATTGGTTTCTCTATCGGTTTAGTTTTATGTTTTGGGTCTTTTGGATGATTTTAGGTTTTTTGGGTTTTGAACCCTAGTTCTTTTTGGATGTGTATTTTGACTAATTTTGTGTGAGTCAAGTTAAGCTTGGTTATGAAGGAATTTTTGGTTCATGTGTTGTGTTTATATTAAACCCTTTATTGTTATGAAACCCATGTTTAAACTATGATACTATTGCATCATGCTTGTTGGATTCTCTAGGTGTTGCAAGCCTTATCTTTGGTTGCCTACTTCCAAAACCATCTGATGGTTGGAGTGGGTATGCATACCTACCAATGTTTTGGATTATATTTCACATGCAAATGGTTTCATGATTAATATATCTCGTTTAACTCAAACATGGTAGAAGAGATTGGTTGTTCATACTATTTGTAGCACATTCTTTTATCTATATGTGAATTCTATATGGAAAGGTTTTATATGACTATGTTAATGATATTTTGGTATTCAACTATAGAATTTATCCATTATGATAACCTTGTGATTTTTAAGAGTAATAAAAGTTTAATATTTATGACCTATTCACTTCTTTCATTTTATACATTCATTGATGTAACAATGAAGTAATGTTATAGGAAATGAAGGAATTATGATATTGTGTTTCAAATGTGGTCTTAAAATGATTATTGAATATGATTCAAACATAAGTGGATATTTGTTGGTCAATAAATATAATAATTTATTTATTATGATTTAATCCATGACAAGTTGGTAATGTTTCTTAATTTTAAATCTCTATGGATTTGTATATATTGGACTTGAGTGGAAAATAGAATAGTCGATTACAAATACTTCTTGACGTTTAATTATTAAGATATAATTTTGGGTTTGTAATTTCATTTGAAAATAATTATTGTTATTCACTACTTAGATTATTATTATAGTCTTTTATTTTCATTTGAAAATGATTATTGTAATTCAATACTATGACTTAGGTAGGATTGAGTCTCTCAATAGTGAGATGGTCATAGTTTCAATTAGTAATATAGGAAGGAATTCGGTCTTAAATAATTTATTATGTGACTTGCTTGTGATTTGATCTTGGATTCATAATGGAAATGAATATTTTGGGGATCATTATATTTTTTGCATATCAAGAAATATGTATATGCATTCTTTTAGTTGTATCATTTAAAAAAAATCTATCTCTGCTAAGTTTGCAAATAAATGATTGTAAAACATGTAGGTGTTGATTATTGTTTATGATGTTGACATTTATTTGAGTGTTAACTAGATAACTATTTGATATTTGTATATACACTTTTATAAGTAATTGAGTGTCTTTTGATTCAATGTATAGTATGGAGTAAGAATTAAATCTAGGTTTCATATAAAGGAAGCAAATACAAAGGTTCTATGTTTATTATAATGTTATTAAAATTAGTTGGTTGTGCATTACAAATTTTTGTATTATGAGTTGATAGGGTAATTAATTTATGAATTTGTTAATTGGTTATTACTTGGGAATTATCATTAATGTTCAAAATGAATTCTTTACCTTTATTTCATTAATATTAGGTTAAATTTGATGAGTTTTTGATATTGATTATCAACACTAAATAAGTTTGAATAGTAATCCATAAATTATTATGGATTGTAACATGATTGTACTTAATATTTGTTTCAAGTGAAATTATAGAATGGTTCCTAAGTTTGAAAGTTTAAGATGTGATTTTTTATTGAAATATAATTGAAGTGCGTGCACACGCATGCACACATGCGCATGCACACACGCACACACACACACACACACACACACACACACACACACACACACACACACACACACACACACACACACACACACACACACACACACACACACACATATTTGTAAAAAATGACTTATTAATATCAAGTTCTTAGAAATTTGTGTAAGTGATATTTCAATAATTTATTAATGATAAGGACCCAATGTTCTCATTTCTTATTGCTTTAAAAATCTATGAGATAATAGGGGAATCATTGGGCTGATTAACAATAATGAACAAATTTTAATGAATTAGTTTTTTTTAGAGTAGTTTTGTAATGTAAATTAAATTTTATATGAATTAATATTTGTGTTTGAACTATATGTTAGGTACATTAGGGAACATTATTTTATTCCTTCAAGTATTGATTCAAATACTGATGGTTCTTGTGCATTGATTGGGTTTCAAGAGTTAATTCATAAGTTTGGTGTATTTATACCATAGTGGAAATTTATGTAATATATATAGAGATTTGTAAGATTTTATTAACTTATTGTATATCTTTATCTCATCTCTCTTTTGGAATATTATTAAATAAGTTGAGTATAAGTGATTAAATGTTTGTATTTGCATGTCGTTCAAGTGAATAGTTATGGAAAGTTTGTATAGTACATTGAATAACATGAATAGAAAACCTTGTTTTAATTTGTAAATGATTATTATTCTTTTATTGGTTATGTTAAATCAGGTCATGATTCCTTGTGATATTTAATCTCATGACTAATTTATATGTTCATGTAATAAACATCTAAAGCATATGTCAAGGTTATTATTAATATTGGTGCAAGGGTATGCTTAAATATTGGTAAATACTATCTTTATTAAGTTGTTTATTTTATGTGTTATTTGATAAGAGCTGATGTATGGTTTCATAAACCCATCAAGATCATCCATAACTACACCAAAGGTCTATATGTAAATCAACAGGGTTATAATAACTTAATGAATGGTTCTTTTGGATTACACTCATATTTATTCAATAGGTGTTTATGTTATTACATATGAGAGTTTTTATAACATTTTTAATTGAACATTTAAGTGTTAAGAATATATAAGTGGTCATATGACCTAATAAGATCTCATAGATGACATTCAATATGTTCGACTGAGTATCAAGCTTATGGATGCTTCAAGTGTTCTTGTGTAAATAAAT